>JAVTVY010048491.1:0-242860 GCA_036873755.1 Hanleya hanleyi | reverse complement strand
AATATTGGAATATTTATAAAGAGAATATTTGCACTTAAACTTCTATTTTGTTTGATGTCGAACTGATGAATATATAGTTATTCAGAAATCTCGCACCACCAGCCAACAATTATAGAACAATGGATCCATGGTGGTGATGAGGAAAGATGTACATGTTGGTATCATAGGACCCCATAGACCCCCCAATCCAATATATTGCCATATTCCTGTATGATGTAACACATACTTTCATAGCTTGTGTTTTGCGACACTGATGATATGGCGTACGTGCAAAAATATGTCAGAACATTCCAACTCCCCAATATCAATACGTCAATCAAACTGACTACTTGGCTTCATATATGCCTGGTGATGTTGCCTTGATGGGTGTATTGGGTTTTAGGTGTAATATCGTAATGGCGGCAGCAGCCTCGTGCACCTGTGAGGTCTAATGTAGGACAAAAATACTTCTGAATCTATTCGAGAATTGTGTTCAAATGATAAATCGGTATAGTGTGTTTAAACACGCTACTAAACATCTAATTATTCTCGTTGTTTAAGCGATAAAACCTCGTTCACGATATAGAGTATACTCCTCCAGCTGTGCAAATTGTCTTAATTAAAGCGTCTCGGAAATTAACAATCCAATAGACTTTCCGATAACGGCCTTTCTGACGATCGTTTGCCACACGCCATAGGCCAGGCTGAATGGGAATACAGTGTATTTATTATGCATCGGTGAATTCGCATATTCATGGCACATTTGGGTTATATGAATAGTGATAGGACGTTCGTTTATTTATATCTACATGCATGCATACGTGCCAGTGTACAAAACAAAAATAATATTTCAGTGATTTCGGCTTAAATCGGTATGCGAGATATGTCCTAGCTCTCTTAAACTCTCTTAAAAGGTTAATATTTCTTAATACACTGGCAAAGCAATCATCAAATCATTTAACTCCATGATCAAATCAAAGAAGTTATATGACAGAATAGCTACAGAATGTATGACGGAATACCTTTTGAAACGTGTAAGAAAAATGTGTGATTAGCGGTATTGAGATAGTATGTCGGATATTGTTTCACACGAAATAAGGTATCGAACTAGATTTCCTTTCCTGTTGCTACATGTACTGATGCGTAAACAATTTCCTCGCCACCACCAACACACCTCCGGTCTGTAAATAGTGCGGTAGAATTGAATATTTTCGGGTCAATGGTACGGTCTGTTGACCATAAAGAGGCTACAAAGCAGGGAAGAAAACTTGGCCATTCTCCACTGACCTTTGTCCATGAGGTGAAGCTGTCATTGTCAGGTTTGATTTTGGACTATTTTGGATCTATGCCACTGAGAACAATAGCTGATGTCCAGATGTATATGTGCTGTAGAATATTGCCATATAGAGGTAAGCTAATGTACATCACTACATATGCGTACCCGTTATGATAGGTTCAAATACTCCATATGCTGTTCAATGCTGTCGATATGACAAGGTTTGCATTGAATGAGCTCTTTCAACATTAATCCTTGAACAATGCTGTCTTGCCCCGGTGTCGGCGACAGGTGCACAGGAAGTGGGCCATCGTTTGACCTTCGGTTCGTTCTCATGTAATCTCCCCTATATTTATAACATGAAGCGGGGTCTTTTTTACCTGTTGATAACTGATGCAATTGTGATAATATGGATTGAATATTCCCACTACTCCAAGAAATGATCAATAGTTAACATCGATTAAATATATAGGGAGATCGCGTGCCCTTTCTATACTACTCATCGCCCACTACTCATCGCGCATGCGCAGTCGACACATTCTGCTGTAGGGTGCAAGCCTGGCCCATGAAATCTCAGGTAGTCAAAACCCCAGGTCTCTCGCCCCACCCTATCCCGCGCCACACCTATGCGACCAGCTGGGCAGTGAGTAAAGCGGAGTAGGAGGAGGAGGCGGAGGAGGAGGAGGATTATACTAGGTAGATATTCTGGGTTAAAGTCATAGGGAATTAAGCGCCGGGATTGACGAACCGGAGCTCAACCGTCCAGCCAGGTGTCGGTGCACCGCCCACTGCCGTCGAAGCCAGACAACATTGTCCAGAGATTTACCTGAACTGTAGTGCAAATTGCCCATTAACAGCTCTGGTAGAGCAAGCTGCAGATAATGGGCTCCAGGCTTGCACAACATAGGCACTAAATGAACTGAAAGTGCCAGTTATGGACTTTGATTGGTCGGCTGGCCCAGAAAAGTGTAAGTCGGAAGTGAAGATAAACCGGAAGTGAAGGGCCGTTGAATAGTTACATAGAATTGTGCGAGCTTGGCATATGTGGTTCTCGTATTCATGCCCGATATCTGGACTGACACGACTGCAGCGCCACCAATGGTGTCGATTTGGAGCCTAGGAATGTCCGGTGGCTATGAGTGTCCGGTTTCTAACCTTCCAATCCAGCTAGGACATTTTTCTTCATCTTAAAGACAAGTGTCGGTCGTTATTTTCTACACCCTTAAAACACTGACGTTAGATTTAACATCTAAAGTGTTGGGGGAGGGAAAGCACTTAGAAAGTGTTGTATTCACCACTTTTAAGTGTTGGATACAACAACTTAAAATGTTGCATTTAACACTTATATGTGATAAATACAACACTTTCTAAATGCTTTCCATCCTCCAACACTGTAGATGTTGAATCTAACATTAGCGTTTTAAGAGTGTACAGAAAAGGGATACTCCTAGGACATTCTTAACCTTCATATCGGGAACGGACAACACGATATATTTTGGTATACATCAACGAATCATTTTTGAACGTGTAGCTTTCATCTTTTTCTTCGTTTAAACGCAACATTAAAAGGGTGGTGGAAAAGATGCCAACGTACTGACTGTAAATATCCTGACTGCATATTTCTAAAAACATCAAAAGAACCAAAAGTGATCCCTGTGATGATTCGTATCCCAGCCACGCTTTTAGCTGTTCATTTGCACATATTGCATGGCATCGCCAGATGGCCCCGGCTTGAGCGGTATTGGATACAAATATTTCAGGGGGATGATGTAATAGACCTATCAAGTCAATTGTTGTAAAATGATGAATTATGGGCCACCAGATGCTATTTATTGAAAGCAAGTTCCTATCCAGAACAAATACCTGTGATTCCCGACGTTGACCAAGCGCTTCATTCTCTACCGTGTTCACAAGTCCCAAAACTACAGTCACTAACTATCATTTGTAAAAAGGGCAAGTCTCAAGACCGAATTTCAATGGATGGATGGCGCTCCATCTCATCACGATGGGCAATAGCCGAGTCCGTCACTTTCTTGAATCTCACCTTGCTTTCTAAATATCTCTAGACAGTTGTCAGGATACTGACAATAATAAAGATTACCACGCCACTGCTCGCACGTGTGATGTAGACGTTTGGTCGTATTATATATGAACATATTATATACCGGTACAAACGTTCTTCCTCCTTATGGTTAATAATATCACATTGTGCTGTGTCATTGCGACTCGGTTTAATCTCGATGAGAACTTTTTACACGTGTGATAAAACAGATGAACCAGTTGAATATGTCCGAAATTTCCGTCTATTCTATCTCGATAACCCATTCTCTACAAATTCCTGACCTCGTTTATTTTGC
The DNA here is from genome assembly GCA_036873755.1 of Hanleya hanleyi. Classification (NCBI taxonomy): domain Eukaryota; kingdom Metazoa; phylum Mollusca; class Polyplacophora; order Lepidopleurida; family Hanleyidae; genus Hanleya; species Hanleya hanleyi. The sequence goes on along the minus strand of JAVTVY010048491.1, from coordinate 239,248 downwards.
TTCACTGGGGACGTTTAATTTCTTAGCTATTTATAAATAGGTAGATTAAATTCGCTAGAAACAAACTGAGCATTGTGAATAAAACAAAGCATACATCTGGCTGACAGTTAACTATGGAAGGCTGGGAATGTTCTTTCCAATCAGCTTTGATAGGCCACACGACAAGGATATGCCTGGGGCTCTCGGATAACATTTAATAAAAAAAAATGTTTGCTTAAATTGCGTGATATTACTGTTCCTTTTTAAACGTGCATATTAATAGTCTTTGGAAAGTAATCTAGTACTGTATATTATACAAGATTGTGTGCTTTTGAAATTTATCTAATACTGTTTACGTTGGTTACCTGTCGTACAGCAATGAACAAGTGTATATAGTGTATACCCATGACTCAATCTTCATAAATTAATATCCTAGCAATGCTCCCCAATCGTATACCCACAGGCGAGATATCCAAACAGGGGAGCAGATAGGATATAATTTTAATTAGATTGATTCATGACTGTGAACCTATCCATGGTGTATCCATGATCATGGGCGTATCTATGATATATGTATTGTTGACATGAGCGGACCCTTGGTGTATCCATGATCATGAGCATACGGCCGAGGAGTAGTCATGGGAATCCATTGTAGTGTATCTATGAGCATGAACTTATCAATGGTGTATCTATGAGCATGAGCTTATCCATGGTGTATCTATGATCATGAGCTTATCCATGGTGTATCTATGAGCATAAGCTTATCCATGGTGTATCTATGATCTTGGGTTTATCCATGGTGTATCTATGAGCATGAGCTTATCCATGGTGTATCTATGATCATGAGCTTATCCATGGTGTATCTATGATCATGAGCTTATCCATGGTGTATCTATGATCATGAGCTTATCCATGGTTTTTCCATGATCATGAGCTTATCCACGGTGTATCTATGATCATGAGTTAATCCATCGTTTATCTATGGTCATGAGCTTATTCATGGCATATCTATGATCATGAACTTATCTATGGTGTATCTAAGAGCATGAGCTTATCCATGGTGTATCTACTACGAGCATGAGCTTATCCATGGTGTATCTATGAGCATGACCTTATCCATGGTGTATCTATGAGCATGAGCTCATCCATGGTGTATCTATGAGCATGCGCTTATCCATGGTGTATCTATGAGCATGAGCTTATCCATGGTGTATCTACTACGAGCATGAGCTTATCCATGGTGTATCTATGAGCATGACCTTATCCATGGTGTATCTACTACGAGCATGAGCTTATCCATGGTGTATCTATGAGCATGACCTTATCCATGGTGTATCTATGAGCATAAGCTCATCCATGGTGTATCTATGAGCATGCGCTTATCCACGGTGTATCTATGAGCATGAGCTCATCCATGGTGTATCTATGAGCATGACCTTATCCATGGTGTATCTATGAGCATGAGCTCATCCATGGTGTATCCATGAGCATGCGCTTATCCATGGTGTATCTATGAGCATGAGCTTATCCATGGTGTATCTACTACGAGCATGAGCTTATCCATGGTGTATCTATGAGCATGACCTTATCCATGGTGTATCTACTACGAGCATGAGCTTATCCATGGTGTATCTATGAGCATGACCTTATCCATGGTGTATCTATGAACATGAGCTCATCCATGGTGTATCTATGAGCATGCGCTTATGCACGGTGTATCTATGAGCATGAGCTCATCCATGGTGTATCTATGAGCATGACCTTATCCATGGTGTATCTATGAGCATGAGCTCATCCATGGTGTATCTATGAGCATGCGCTTATCCACGGTGTATCTATGAGCATGAGCTTATCCATGGTGTATCTACTACGAGCATGAGCTTATCCATGGTGTATCTATGAGCATGACCTTATCCATGGTGTATCTATGAGCATGAGCTCATCCATGGTGTATCTATGAGCATGCGCTTATCCATGGTGTATCTATCAGCATGAGCTCATCCATGGCGTATCTATGAGCATGACCTTATCCATGGTGTATCTATGAGCATGAGCTCATCCATGGTGTATCCATGAGCATGCGCTTATCCATGGTGTATCTATGAGCATGAGCATTCCATGGTTTATCTATGAGCATGTGCTTATCCATGGTGTATCTATGATCATGAGCTTACCCATGGTGTATCTATGATCATGAGCTTATCCAGGGTGTATCTATGATCATGAGCTTAACCATAGTGTATCTATGAGCATGACCTTATCCATGGTGTATCTATGAGCATGAGCTCATCCATGGTGTATCTATGAGCATGCGCTTATCCATGGTGTATCTATGATCATGAGCTTACCCATGGTGTATCTATGATCATGAGCTTATCCAGGGTGTATCTATGATCATGAGCTTATCCATGGTTTATCTATGAACATGAGCTTATCCATGGTGTATCTATGATCATGAGCTTATCCCTGGTGTATCTATTAGCATGAGCTTATCCATCGTTTATCTATGAGTATGAGCTTATCCATGATGTATCTATGATCATGAGCTCATCCATGGTGTATCTATGATCATGAGCTTATCCATGGTTTATCTGTGAGCATGAGCTTGTCCATGGTTTATCTATGAGCATGAGCTTATCCATGGTGTATCTATGAGCATGAGCTTATTCATGGTGTATCTATGACCATGAGCTCATCCATGGTGTATCTATGAGCATGAGCTTGTCCATGGTTTATCTCTGAGCATGAGCTTATCCATGGTGTATCTATGAGCATGAGCTTATTCATGGTGTATCTATGATCATGAGCTTAGCCATAGTGTATCTATGATCATGAGCTTATCCATGGTGTGTCTATGATCATGAGCTTATCCATGGTGTATCTATGATCATGAGCTTGTCCATGGTTTATCTATGAGCATGAGCTTATCCATGGTGTATCTATAAGCATGAGCTTATTTATAGTGTATCTATGATCATGAGCTTATCCATGGTTTATTTATGAGCATTAGCTTATCCATGGCGTATCTATGACTATGAGCTTATCCATGGCGTATCTATGAGCATGAGCTTATCCATGGTGTATCTATGATCATGAGCTTACCCATGATTTATCTGTGATCATGAGCTTATCCATGGTGTATCTATGATCATGAGCTTATCCATGGTGTATCTATGATCATGAGCTTATCTATGTTGTATATATGATCATGAGCTTATCCAGGGTGTACCTATGGTCATGAGCTTATCCATGGTGTATCTATGCTCATGAGCTTATCCATAGTGTATCTATGATGATGAGCTTATCCGTGGTTTATCTATGATCATGAGCTTATCCATGGTGTTTCTATGATCATGAGCTTATCCATGGTGTATCTATGAGCTTGAACTTATCCATGGTGTATCTATAATCATGAGATTATCCATGGTTTATTTATGATCATGAGCTTATTCATGGTGTATCTATGATCATGAGCTTATCCATGGTGTATCTATGATTATGAGTATATCCATGGTGTATATATGATCATTAGCTTATCCATGGTGTATCTATGATCATGTGCTTATCCAGGGTGTATCTATGATCGTGAGCTTATCCATGGTGTATCTATGATCATGAGCTTATCCATGGTGTATCTATGATCATGAGCTAATCCATGGTTTATCTATGAGCATGAGCTTATCCATGGTGTATCGATGATCATGAGCTTATCCATGGTGTATCTATGATCATGAGCTTGTCCAGGGTGTATCTATGATCGTGAGCTTATCCATGGTGTATCTATGATCATGAGCTTATCCATCGTGTATCTATGGTCATGAGCTAATCCATGGTTTATCTATGAGCATGAGCTTATCCATGGTGTATCGATGATCATGAGCTTATCCATGGTGTATCTATGATCATGAGCTTGTCCAGGGTGTATCTATGATCGTGAGCTTATCCATGGTGTATCTATGATCATGAGCTTATCCATCGTGTATCTATGGTCATGAGCTAATCCATGGTTTATCTATGAGCATGAGCTTATCCATGGTGTATCGATGATCATGAGCTTATCCATGGTGTATCTATGATCATGAGCTTGTCCAGGGTGTATCTATGATCGTGAGCTTATCCATGGTGTATCTATGATCATGAGCTTATCCATCGTGTATCTATGGTCATGAGCTAATCCATGGTTTATCTATGAGCATGAGCTTATCCATGGTGTATCGATGATCATGAGCTTATCCATGGTGTATCTATGATCATGAGCTTGTCCAGGGTGTATCTATGATCGTGAGCTTATCCATGGTGTATCTATGATCATGAGCTTATCCATCGTGTATCTATGGTCATGAGCTAATCCATGGTTTATCTATGAGCATGAGCTTATCCATGGTGTATCGATGATCATGAGCTTATCCATGGTGTATCTATGATCATGAGCTTGTCCATGGTGTATCTATGATCTCGAGCTTATCCATGGTGTATCGTGAGCTCGAGCGTATTCATGGTGTATATATGAGCATGAGCTTATCCATGGTGTATCTATGAGCATGAGCTTATCCATGGTTTATCCATGAGCATGAGCTTATCCATGGTGTTTTTATAAGCAGCTATGACATCCATGGTGTACCCATGAGCATGAGCTTATCAATGGTGTATTTATGATCATTAGCTTATCCATGGTGTGTTCATGGAAATGAGCTTATCAGTGGTGTATCTTTGAGCATGTGCTAATCGGTGGTGTATCTACGAGCATGTGGTTATCCATGGTGCATCTATGAGCTCGAGGTTGTGTATCTATGGGCATGATTGTTTTCATGGTATTTCCATGAGCTTGAGCCTATCCATGGAGTATCCTTGAGCAGCGTATATTCATGATGTATCCATGGGTATTCGTTTATCCATGGTGTCTCCATGAGCTTGACCGGTTCCTTGGTGTTTCCATGAGCATGAGCGTATCCGTGGAGCTTTTATGAGCATGAGCGTATCCTTGAGGATTTGTTTTGACAGCAAGAGCATCTGTGTGGATGTCGGTTTCCTTTAACGGTGCCTGATTTTTTTGTATTTTATTGCGGTATTATACCACTATTAGAAATGGCATGTCCGTCATCTTATACCCCAACTTACTCGGGTACCTTTTGTAGCAGGCTGCATCAATATGCAGGTTTTGGAGCCATCGGTGTAATGTTGTTACGTAAAGGGCCTTTTTTCGTTTTGATCAGATGTACAAAACTTTATAATGTATTTCAATTATCCAATTATGAATAATATTCATATTTACGTGTGTATTATATCGGACGCTGGATTCAAGACACGTAGATCGTTTTGTGTCGTGCGTATCACTACTAGCGTGAAAGGCAGAGAGGAGGGATGATTTTAACATGTATTGTTTGTTTGGAGCGGTTTCTAAATTTGCTTAAAGCATACTCGAAAACAGTGTGATAAAATAAAAGATTTACACTTCTGGCTAAGTCCATAGAGTCTGTTTGGGGGAAGTGGTGGCTTGCAATCCTCTTGTTTATGGTAGCAATAGACCGCTGTTCTGATCGTGATCACGCCGAATCATACCGTATACGCATCATCTATGACATTAGGCAGCAAGTTGCCATTCTTGATGTTACTCTAGAAAAATGATGAATATGTTAACAACAAATAATGCCAAAATTGAAAATGAAGATATACGCTATTGCTAGAATATCACTTAACCCATATCCTCTATTTTTAAGTAGCCATTTCCTTTTATTGAGAACGGTTTCTGTCACTTTGCACGCTTCTGTTAAACATTGTACTGGATACCGCTGTTGCACGTGGTGCGGTGATTACAGAAATGAATGGCACAGGAGTCGCTGAAGCCTTCAATGTCAGATAAAAATAGCATTCAATAATTCGGTGACTCCAATATTTTGGGGTATATAAACTGTACCATTCACCCAGATATTAAAATCTCTAGAATCGGTGTAACACGAGTAACATCTAAATAGGTAAACGTTGGTGCGGCAACTTACGCCGAATTTTTCATTCGGGCGCACAGAGGAAATCGTGTCTCTATCCTTAGACTGAATTCAGACTCATTTATCCATTGGTAAATGGGGTCTGAGGACCTCGGTTTTATTTAATATTATACCAACATTGGCGTTCACAAGATATATCCCGCTGCCAAGACGGAAAGTATTTAGGATGTGAGCCCTGGTGGGGCAAACAGTCAAATATCGATCGTTGTCTGTTGGCAGTTTCGATATACCCATGCACAGTTGGCTCCTTTGCCGGGCGTTGGAGGTTTCGAAACCACCATGTCTCTCCATGCATGTCAGTTTCAATTTCGAATGCGGGTTTCGCGTGAGATCACGAACTTCAGCGCGATTTCACTGAAACATTTCCACTGCAAGTGAAGTTCAGACACAACCACCTCGCTGGGGGTCTAAGTACCCCAGCCACCACATTTGCGTACTCTTCGCCATCCATAAGATGGCTTGCGAATCGTGAGTCTCCATTATTGCGGAGCGATATCCGGTATATTGCGGGATTCTGTTCGGCCTTCATCCGGCAGAGAACAGACTCGAGAAATCTGATAAATTACAGGTTTTCAAACCACTTGGGAAACAGATACAGGCTAGGCTTACAAAATATATAGGTATAAATAACTTTCGTATCACCCAAGAGGTGTGGTAGATCTGTAATTTTCAACAAGTAGGGCATCACATGATTCGAAAATGGCGAGTTACGTTGGGGTTACGTCGGTAGACTTTAGCTGATTGGCTGACGAAGTCACGTGGTATTGATTTCTGGAAATTCCCTCTCGCACTTGCCGAAAGTAGGCTGTAAATGGATACACACGATCCCAGGGTCAGTCTTACCGCGTATAGATGACCGAGATGGTTACAGGTTGCCAGCCACCAGTCAGATTTTTTGACCGGATTCGAGGCCTTCGCGCACATCGCCGGAAGTGACATCATATATAGTAAAATAGATGTTTGCCGAATATTTCGATTACTTTTCAAGTCTGCATAATACCTCTGTTGACCTAGCGTTGAAAAGAATTATCTGAAGATTATTTCCCCTGTTTATCTGGGCATACGCCATAGCAACGTAGTAAAGGTCAGCTTCCGCTATTGGAGGCAGGGATGGATAATGGAGCCTGCGGAATGGAGCATGCGCTGTGGGGAGGATGGTTCAGACAGTGAAAATGATTTTCAGTCAACTGTATCAACATTCAGTCCAGGCGCAGTCCAGTATAAGGCCCGTGATATAATAATCTGGGGTTTCCAAAATAATGGGTCAAGTTGACAGTGTAGACCCCCTCGGCACGCATATACAGTTCGATTAATTACGGCCACAGTTCTCCCTGTTGATGGATATGTATGGACAAGCACATGTTGATGGATATGTATGGACAAGCACATGTTGATGGATATGTATGGACAAGCACATGTGGATGGATATGTATGGACAAGCACATGTTGATGGATATGTATGGACAAGCACATGTTTATGGATATGTATGGACAAGCACATTTTGATGGATATGTATGGACAGGCACATGTTGATGGATATGTATGGGCAAGCACATTTTGATGGATATGTATGGACAGGCACATGTTCACGGATATGTATGGACAAGCACATGTTGATGGATATGTATGGACAAGCACATGTTGATGGATATGTATGGGCAAGCACATTTTGATGGATATGTATGGACAGGCACATGTTCACGGATATGTATGGACAAGCACATGTTGATGGATATGTATGGACAAGCACATGTTGATGGATATGTATGGACAAGCACATGTTGATGGATATGTATGGACAAGCACATGTTGATGGATATGTATGGGCAAGCACATTTTGATGGATATGTATGGACAGGCACATGTTCACGGATATGTATGGACAAGCACATGTTGATGGATATGTATGGACAAGCACATGTTGATTGATATGTATGGACAAGCATATGTTGATGGATATATATGAACAAGCACATGTTGATTGATATGTATGAACAAGCACATGTTGATTGATATGTATGAACAAGCACATGTTGATGGATATGTATGAACAAGCACATGTTGATTGATATGTATGGACAAGCATATGTTGATGGATATGTATGGACAAGCACATGTTTTGCCATTGGTCTGAATTATTTCCCACTATAAGTTGCCAAATATTTCATGAATGTATAAGTTTATTGACCATGTTACTTGTGATTCTTATATAAAGTTATTTACCTAATTTCTGCCAGTGTTTCCAGTTCAACCCATTTTCCGCATAACCATTGAATAGGTGTAAATAGATATCCACACATAAAGCCTGAAATGTATACTGAACATTCCGTCCTGTAATCTGTTTCTTGTAGTTTCAAAATTATAAAATATTAAATCGGGGATCTTTCTTACATATGATTTACATTCTTCATATAGAGAACCAATGACTGGAACCAGTAAACAGATAATCGTTTATCTCTACATCTAAGGCATCAGATGCGTTTTAGCCCGTTACAGGCTGTCAAAATGAGTGTAACCCGGAATGGAATGGGGAACCATTTGTTGTCACATGTATGCTTTATTATCTAGAATCATCACAAGATCCAATCCCTTGAATGTGCTTGTTAACAGAAGTCAGGGAGTCATCATTATTCAGGCATATTTGAAGGACAGCTCAGTGTACTTGCCTTCTAATTCCGACCAATTATTACTGTGCCAGGAAGAGTCGTTTCCAGGGACAGCGTTCCGCCGTCAGGTCTCGATTGTGACTGTTCATGTGAACATCTCGTATCACATAATACTCCTCTGAGCCAAGGATTATTAAGCTCCATGCAAATCAGACTTTTCTTATTGTCACCGTATCGGACATTCCTTGCATATCCAGTTAAGTTTTTATATATACCTGTATGCGTGGACGGTAGTGCAATGAGCCTTTGCACGACAGACCTCTGACCAGCAAACATATACCGTTTACAATTGTTGATAGTGTTAGAAGCTTATAATTAAATGCTGCAGTTGAGGACGTTTCTCCATAAAGAAGAGTCGTTGGTTTAACTTGAAGAAACCAGTGCAATACGCCCTACTTATAGGTTAATCTGTTCTCAATACACGGAAATATTACTATATTAATATTAATATTTTTCTTTACCCTCGGTTGGTTCATCCTGGATAGCTACAAATTGTGTTTCATGGGAGCGACTGGCACTCGAACAATGGTGACTCAGGTGTTAAACACGTTAATTGATAACCGTTAATAGCCGTCATGATCATCTCTGAAAAAACGTTTGCGAATTCTTGCAAGAAAAAAAGTCGGTTATCATTAATGATTGCGTACATGTAAAAGCATATCGTCTATTAAGCCGTTTTATGGAAGCAGTATATGTTTTGAGGATGTCAAATTTGTACAACGCACCAAATATGAATATTCCTGTATTTTCGCCGAAATCGTCGACTGACATGGAAGCAGAGGGGGTGCGCTATGTCTATTGATTCTGGGTTGTGACGGCTGCTTTTGTTGATAACTCGGCTTGTTGAGAAGATATTTTCAGCATTCTATCATATACCGGTGGAGGTGTGCGGCTCGTGTCAACAGCCCCAGTGTCAACACACGCTCGCTCATGGTAAGATTGCAGCCTGTTTGCCCGTCATGTCATCGCGGGGTTCCGACCAAAGCCACTGTCTCCGTGCTATCCACAGCCGTCCCGTTATCATATAAATAGTAAGTAAAACCGTTTGTCCTAGAATAAGGAATATTCCGAGAAACTGGAATGGCGGAGGGGGTATTTTCGTTTTTTTGCCCGCGTGACATCACGTCAACACCACATGGCTCAAATATGACAAAGAACTCTTCGTCTGGGCAGTGGTAATCGTTTACTGATACTCTCTATATCGACGACGATTGGGAGAATTGAACACTGCATTCGGAGGAAACTATACGTCTTATGTACTGTACTAATGAACCATCATGCCTGGGCCGTCGAAGCGGAAGTCCGTCCGTCTCTATGACTAAACTTGCCCAGACGATATCTCGGCTGCTAATTTGTCGACATCTTTGAAACTCACATAGAAGATACTTATTACCTTGCAGAGGAGCATTGTCACTTTGTGCTTACCTGTTTCGATGATTTTCTTCAGTCCTGCTCACTCAAACACAGCAGTGACCCTGCTCGCTCAAACACAGCAGTAGCCCTGCTCGCTCAAACACAGCAGTGGCCCTGCTCAATTAAACACAGCAGTGGCCCTGCTCACTCAAACATAGCAGTGGCCCTGTTCACTCAAACACAGCAGTGACCCTGCACATACAAACATAGCAGGGACCCTGCTCACTCAAACACATAAGTGACCCTGCTCACTCAAACACAGCAGTGACCCTGCTCACTAAAACACAGCAGTGACCCTGCTCACTCAAACATAGCAGTGGTCCTGCTCACTCAAACACAGCACTGACCCTGCTCACTCAAACACAGCACTCACCCTGCTCACTCAAACACAGCAGTGATCCTGCTCATTCAAACACAGCAGTGACCCTGCTCACTCAAACATAGCAGTGGCCCTGCTCACTCAAACACAGCAGGGACCCTGCTCACTCAAACACAGCAGTAACCCTGCTCACTCAAACATAGCAGTGACCCTGCTCACTAAAATACAGCAGTGACCCTGCTCACTCAAACATAGCAGTGACCCTGCTCACTCAAACATAGCAGTGACCCTGCTCACTAAAATACAGCAGTGATCCTGCTCGCTCAAACATAGCAATGACCCTGCTCACTCAAACACAGCAGTGACCCTGCTCACTCAAACGTAGCAGTGACCCTGCTCACTAAAACACAGCAGTGACCCTGCTCACTCAAACATAGCAGTAGCCCTGCTCACTCAAACACAGCAGTGACCCTGCTCACTCAAACATAGCAGTGATCCTGCTCACTCAAACATAGCAGTGACTCTGCTCACTCAAACATAGCAGTGACCCTGTCACTCCAACATAGCAGTGGCCCTGCGCACTCAAACATAGCAGAGACCCTGCGCACTCAAACACAGCAGCGGCCCTGCTAACTCAAGCATAGCAGTGGCCCTGCTCACTCAAAGACAGAAGCAGCCCTGCTCACTCAAACATAGTAGTGGCCCTGCTCACTCAAACACAACAGTGACCTGTTCACTCAAACACAGCACTCGTCCTGCTAACTCAAACAAAGCAGTGGCCCTGCTCACTCAAAGACAGCAGTGGCCCTGCTCACTCAAACATAGCTGTGGCCCTGCTCACTCAAACATAGCATTGGCCCTGCTCACTCAAACGTAGCAGTAACCCTGCTCACTGAAACACAGCAGTGACCCTGCTCACTCAAACGTAGCAGTGGCCCTGCTCACTCAAATACAGCAGTGGCCCTGCTCACGCAAACATAGCAGTACCCCTGCTCACTCATACATAGCAGTGACTGCTCAATCAAACATAGCAGAGACCCTGCTCACTCTAACATAGCAGTGGCCCTGCGCACTCAAACATAGCAGTGATCCTGCGCACTCAAGCACAGCAGTGGTCCTGTTCACTCAAAGACAGCACTGGCCTTGCTCACTCAAACATAGCAGTGATCCTTTTCACTCAAACATAGCAGTGGCTCTGCCCACTCAAACATAGCAGTGGCCCTGATCACTCAAACACAGCAGTGACCCTGCTCACTCAAACACAACAATGACCATGCTCACCCAAACACAGCAGTCACCCTGCTCACTCAAACATAGCAGTGACCCTGCTCACTCAAACACAGCAGTGACCCTGCTCACTCAAACATAGCAGTGACCCTGCTCACTCAAACATAGCAGTGAGCCTGCTCACTCCAACAGAGTAGTGGTCCAGCTCCCTCAAACACAGCAGCGACCCTGCTCACTCAAACACAGCAGTGACCCTGCTCACTCAAACATAGCAGTGACCCTTCTCACTCAAACATAGCAGTGACCCTGTTCACTCAAACATAGCAGTGACCCTGCTCACTGAAACATAGCAGTGACCCTGCTCACTCAAACATAGCAGTGACCTTGCTCACTCAAACACAGCAGTGACCCTGCTCACTCAAACACAGCAGTGACCCTGCTCATTCAAACACAACAGTGACCCTGCTCACTCAAACATAGCAGTGAGCCTGCTCACTCCAACAGAGTAGTGGTCCAGCTCCCTCAAACACAGCAGCGACCCTGCTCACTCAAACACAACAGTGGCCCTGCTCACTCAAACATAGCAGTGATGCTGCTCACGCAAACACAGCAGTGACCCTACTCACTCAAACACAGCAGTGACCCTGCTCACTCAAACACAGCACTGACCCTGCTCACTCAAACGCACAGCACTGACCCTGCCCATCCAAACACAGCGGTGACCCTGCTCACTCAAACATACCAGTGACCCTGCTCACTCAAACACAGCAGCGACCGTGCTCACTCAAACATAGCAGTGACCCTGCTCACTCAAACACAGCAGTGGCCCTGCTCACTCAAACATAGCAGTGACCCTGCTCACTCAAACGCACAGCAGTGGCCCTGCTCACTCAAACATAGCAGTGACCCTGCTCACTCAAACGCACAGCAGTGACCCTGTTCACTCAAACATAGCAGTGACCCTGCTCACTCAAACACACAGCAGTGGCCCTGCTCACTCAAACATAGCAGTGACCCTGCTCACTCAAACGCACAGCAGTGGCCCTGCTCACTCAAACATAGCAGTGACCCTTCTCACTCAAACATAGCAGTGACCCTTCTCACTCAAACACAGCAGTGACCCTGCTCATTCAAACACAACAGTGACCCTGCTCACTCAAACATAGCAGTGAGCCTGCTCACTCCAACACAGTAGTGGTCCAGCTCCCTCAAACACAGCAGCGACCCTGCTCACTCAAACACAACAGTGGCCCTGCTCACTCAAACATAGCAGTGATGCTGCTCAGGCAAACACAGCAGTGACCCTACTCACTCAAACACAGCAGTGACCCTGCTCACTCAAACACAGCACTGACCCTGCTCACTCAAACGCACAGCACTGACCCTGCCCATCCAAACACAGCGGTGACCCTGCTCACTCAAACATACCAGTGACCCTGCTCACTCAAACACGGCAGCGACCGTGCTCACTCAAACATAGCAGTGACCCTGCTCACTCAAACACAGCAGTGGCCCTGCTCACTCAAACATAGCAGTGACCCTGCTCCTCAAACACACAGCAGTGGCTGCTCACTCAAACATAGCAGTGACCCTGCTCACTCAAACACAGCAGTGACCCTGTTCACTCAAAAATAGCAGTGACCCTGCTCACTCAAAACACAGCAGTGGCCCTGCTCACTCAAACATAGCAGTGACCCTGCTCACTCAAACGCACAGCAGTGGCCCTGCTCACTCAAACATAGCAGTGACCCTTCTCACTCAAACATAGCAGTGACCCTGCTCACTCAAACATAGCAGTGACCCTGCTCACTGAAACATAGCAGTGACCCTGCTCACTCAAACATAGCAGTGACCTTGCTCACTCAAACGCACAGCAGTGTCCCTGCTCACTCAAACATAGCAGTGACCCTGCTCACTCAAACGCACAGCAGTAGCCCTGCTCACTCAAACATAGCAGTGACCCTGCTCGCTCAAACATAGCAGTGCCCTTGCTCACTCAAACATAGCAGTGACCCTGCTCACTCAAACATAGCAGTGACCCTGCTCACTCAAACAAGGCAGTGATCCTGCTCACTCAAACATAGCAGTTACACTGCTCACTCAAACATAGCAGTGCCCCTGCTCGCTCAAACGCACAGCAGTGGCCCTGCTCACTCAAACATAGAAGTGACCCTGCTCACTCAAACATAACAGTGACCCTGCTCACTCAAACATAGCAGTGGCCCTGCTCACTCAAACATAGGAGTGGCCCTGCTCACGCAAACATAGCAGTGACCCTGCTCACGCAAACATAGCAGTGACCCTGCTCACGCAAACATAGCAGTGGCCCTGCTCACTCAAACATAGCAGTGACCCTGCTCACTCAAACATAGCAGTGAGCCTGCTCACTCCAACAGAGTAGTGGTCCAGCTCCCTCAAACACAGCAGCGACCCTGCTCACTCAAACACAGCAGTGACCCTGCTCACTCAAACATAGCAGTGACCCTTCTCACTCAAACATAGCAGTGACCCTGCTCACTCAAACATAGCAGTGACCCTGCTCACTGAAACATAGCAGTGACCCTGCTCACTCAAACATAGCAGTGACCTTGCTCACTCAAACACAGCAGTGACCCTGCTCACTCAAACACAGCAGTGACCCTGCTCATTCAAACACAACAGTGACCCTGCTCACTCAAACATAGCAGTGAGCCTGCTCACTCCAACAGAGTAGTGGTCCAGCTCCCTCAAACACAGCAGCGACCCTGCTCACTCAAACACAACAGTGGCCCTGCTCACTCAAACATAGCAGTGATGCTGCTCACGCAAACACAGCAGTGACCCTACTCACTCAAACACAGCAGTGACCCTGCTCACTCAAACACAGCACTGACCCTGCTCACTCAAACGCACAGCACTGACCCTGCCCATCCAAACACAGCGGTGACCCTGCTCACTCAAACATACCAGTGACCCTGCTCACTCAAACACAGCAGCGACCGTGCTCACTCAAACATAGCAGTGACCCTGCTCACTCAAACACAGCAGTGGCCCTGCTCACTCAAACATAGCAGTGACCCTGCTCACTCAAACGCACAGCAGTGGCCCTGCTCACTCAAACATAGCAGTGACCCTGCTCACTCAAACGCACAGCAGTGACCCTGTTCACTCAAACATAGCAGTGACCCTGCTCACTCAAACACACAGCAGTGGCCCTGCTCACTCAAACATAGCAGTGACCCTGCTCACTCAAACGCACAGCAGTGGCCCTGCTCACTCAAACATAGCAGTGACCCTTCTCACTCAAACATAGCAGTGACCCTTCTCACTCAAACACAGCAGTGACCCTGCTCATTCAAACACAACAGTGACCCTGCTCACTCAAACATAGCAGTGAGCCTGCTCACTCCAACACAGTAGTGGTCCAGCTCCCTCAAACACAGCAGCGACCCTGCTCACTCAAACACAACAGTGGCCCTGCTCACTCAAACATAGCAGTGATGCTGCTCAGCAAACACAGCAGTGACCCTACTCACTCAAACACAGCAGTGACCCTGCTCACTCAAACACAGCACTGACCCTGCTCACTCAAACGCACAGCACTGACCCTGCCCATCCAAACACAGTGACCCTGCTCACTCAAACATAGCAGTGACCCTGCTCACTCAAACACAGCAGCGACCGTGCTCACTCAAACATAGCAGTGACCCTGCTCACTCAAACACAGCAGTGGCCCTGCTCACTCAAACATAGCAGTGACCCTGCTCACTCAAACGCACAGCAGTGGCCCTGCTCACTCAAACATAGCAGTGACCCTGCTCACTCAAACGCACAGCAGTGACCCTGTTCACTCAAACATAGCAGTGACCCTGCTCACTCAAACACACAGCAGTGGCCCTGCTCACTCAAACGCACAGCAGTGGCCCTGCTCACTCAAACATAGCAGTGACCCTTCTCACTCAAACATAGCAGTGACCCTGCTCACTCAAACATAGCAGTGACCCTGCTCACTGAAACATAGCAGTGACCCTGCTCACTCAAACATAGCAGTGACCTTGCTCACTCAAACGCACAGCAGTGTCCCTGCTCACTCAAACATAGCAGTGACCCTGCTCACTCAAACGCACAGCAGTAGCCCTGCTCACTCAAACATAGCAGTGACCCTGCTCGCTCAAACATAGCAGTGCCCCTGCTCACTCAAACATAGCAGTGACCCTGCTCACTCAAACATAGCAGTGACCCTGCTCACTCAAACAAGGCAGTGACCCTGCTCACTCAAACATAGCAGTTACACTGCTCACTCAAACATAGCAGTGCCCCTGCTCGCTCAAACGCACAGCAGTGGCCCTGCTCACTCAAACATAGAAGTGACCCTGCTCACTCAAACATAACAGTGACCCTGCTCACTCAAACATAGCAGTGGCCCTGCTCACTCAAACATAGCAGTGGCCCTGCTCACGCAAACATAGCAGTGACCCTGCTCACGCAAACATAGCAGTGACCCTGCTCACGCAAACATAGCAGTGGCCCTGCTCACTCAAACATAGCACTGACCCTGCTCACGCAAACATAGCAGTGACCCTGCTCACGCAAACATAGCAGTGGCCCTGCTCACTCAAACATAGCAGTGACCCTGCTCACGCAAACATAGCAGTGGCCCTGCTCACTCAAACATAGCAGAGGCCCTGCTCACTCAAACATAGCAGTGACCCTGCTCACGCAAACATAGCAGTGACCCTGCTCACGCAAACATAGCAGTGCCCCTGCTCACGCAAACATAGCAGAGACCCTGCTCACGCAAACATAGCAGTGACCCTGCTCACGCAAACATAGCAGTGACCCTGCTCACGCAAACATAGCAGTGATCCTGCTCACTCAAACATAGCGGTGACCCGGCTCACTCAAACATAGCAGTGACCCTGCTCACTCAAACATAGCAGAGGCCCTGCTCACTCAAACATAGCAGTGATCCTGCTCACTCAAACATAGCAGTGACTCTGCTCACGCAAACCTCTATTAGCATCATGTCTCATCAATGTTATATCTATTACATGACTGGATAAGAAACTGAACATTACAAAACGACTACCATTAATTACCCCTTGATATTGATAATATATCACTCTGTAAATAGTGCTCCTTGTAGTTCTCTCCGCATAAATCTCCAGTATATTTGATTCATGTACAATGTCTCCGTTACATAGGAAGACGTCATATTATATTGGGTTTAAAGTAATAACAGACGGTCAATGAAGGTATCGCTTATATCCCATGACCAGTCAAGTTGCCGAATGTGAAACCGCACACATCGGTATGACCGTATATGGTCTGAATGACTTAAATCCGAGTGGACGCCAATACATTCTGACATCACCGTATGCGACTCAGCCCCGATACATGAAACAACTATAGTGGAGGTATATATGGAGAGAATTACAAAGTTATCTCAAGCATGATATATTTTCAATATCACGAAGTAATGGTATCGTCATTTTTGTAAAATTATGTTTGCTTTACACGCCGCAAAAAAATATAATTCATGCAGACCTAACCTTTGATTTTTGGCAATCTCCAAAGTAGACGACTGATTAAAATGGACAGACTTTAGTAGTAGACTGACCTCACCATATCTCCTTATGAGAATGGAACAACGATTCATGTTTCTTTATAGAGACATGTACCTGTATATGTTCAATTCAGTCTCTGCTCAAGAGTCTGTGAATAAACTTAGTAACCTTGACCTATGATGGTGTTTTATCCCTTTATGTCTATGATGCATTGTGTATCCATGATCATTAAATAATCGGTGTTCAATAACAGTGAATCTAGCATCGCCTATGTAACACCACATGAATTTAATTATAAACTCACATCGGTGGACGGGGATGATTGAGCTTTAATTTGGTATATCCGGTACAACACTTCACATCTATAGTCCACAGGCTTATGTAAATTTGTGGGTATTTTGGGTCTATTCTTGATTCTTGGCAGCAAGGCTAAATTGACTTTAAATATAAGTATATCGGGAATTTCGGATTGCCATTTTTATCATCAAGTTATAGGGTGGTCATTTTGGATATCAAAATTGTCATCCTTGTCGTTCTGACATGTATTTCTCTGACTATTTTTCATGTCGGAACCGGTAGAAACAAGCCTCTTCTTCAGGATGTCTGTTCTTTATGATCTATGTACCCATCACAGAGTTCTCATACCAATATGCAAAACATCCTGATCCATAAACAAAGAGACGGTCATAGAGCGGTCAATACAAGGATTTGTAACATTTCTACAGGATTAGGAAATTCCATGCGATTTTGATCTCATAGGATTTTGACATATCCTGTTGATCGTACAAGATTTTGATCCATATTTTTTGTTGAGTGCATATTTCCAATTCCCATGATTGGCGCCGTTTCACGCTCTGGTTCAGGTGTTTCAAGCTGACTAAGCAAAGAGATTAGACGTGTTGTAGAACAAAAATACTGGCAGTCAAACGAAAGTTCGATGATAGTAGGACTTCTGCCACTCTAGTGAGACATATGTCTTGCTACTTGATCGGAGTCGAAGACCTGATAACGAACGCGAAACAGCATTACCAATGGCAAACGATGAGATACTGTGTGTAAGTGTTATGACAGTGTATCTTGTAGCCCGTATATCTCTTATTGTCCTATATATTGTTGATTGTCTGGTCACATCTACCACATGCTTGATCCATTTTTCAGGGTCATTATCAATTAATGCTTACAATAGCTCTCAGCGTGAATCAGAATGATCGCCTGTCAAATGTTGTTTACAATATGACCGCCCGTCTCCACTCGGTGATCAGCTGTGATGACGTGATCAGCCGGAAAATATAACACGCTCTCTCGTTGGCTTAGCGGAAAAGGCGCAATGCGGCTGCGCGCCAGGCATTTGTATAAGGGTGAAGTCAGAGTCTTGTTTACCGACGGTTTGGAGGTTACAAACTCTGACGTTGGGAGAATGCTGTAGTGGGACATCTGTCTTGCTACTTGATCCGAGTCGAAGACCTGTTCACGAACGCGAAACAGCATTACCAATGGCAAACGATGAGATACTGTGTATAAGTGTTATGACAGTGTATCATGTGGTACCAGAATAAACAGCAACCCTGATAAAGTGATATACCATAACAACATCTGAAAGGACAGGACGAATTGAAAGAAAGGGGAGAAATAGCTCTATTCGAGCATTTCTGTGGGCCATCCCAGTACTATGGACTATATGGTAAATTTAAGAGAATGGATTGTGCTTCTGAAACTATTTACGAAGAAGCGTTTGACGAAGAAACATCTTCGATACAAACATCACAATAGCAATTGTTACATTGATACACAAGTCATCACGTGATTGAATGAGAGATAAAACTTCATCAGGTCCATTCTCAAAGAGTGCCGTGTCTGCCTGGAGGCGTGGGCAACAATTTGGTGTAGACTCACGGAATATAACTGGCAAAGAATCTACTGCAAGTTGTATTGTCAGTCTTTTATCCAGGATAAATCTTTTCGGTCGAAGGTCTTACACCAACACTTTCCCCCGTCTTGTTGCACTGGAATGGGTATAGCTCTATCCTGGGACGAATATAGAATTCTATATTCGTTCCAGCTCTATCGGACACTTGCCATTTAGTTGACAAGAATGCTTACGGTTACTGTATCGGGTCCCAGTTGTGTACAAGTAGGCATCACAATTTTGCTTAATTACGGGGCAGTGCTTTTTGGATCCATACAAACTATACATTTTCTGAAAGCCTTTGATCCAAGGAAATTAGATAAATAAATGGCTTTCTCGAATTTATTACAAGAATAGATTTATTTAAAGACAAATGATGTCATTTAAAAAAGTATAATCCTCAAAATCGCGCGCTAATAACTTTCTTACTTTGCATCAAACAAACTTGCTTTTTGGAATAATGAGCTTTACCATTTGAATAAAAATAGGTTGCAGTTTTTTTAGTTAGGACCTAGAAGATACTTTATCTTCGTGCAAAGTTGAAAGATCTACAAAAACTCGACCCCTCTCCACTAATTCATAAATAATTCATGAACATGGCCGAACTTATAAAATTTGAGGCAACCTCTTGAAGATCTACATGATTGGAATATTGTTTTCAAACTTCATGTTTGTACATCAAATAACAAGAGAGAAATTAAAACGGGAAAAATCACTTTTTGGCGAAAATCTAAACGGAGAAAACAGCCAAAAACCAATCAGCACTGTGTTAGACCGCTTGAGCCACTGTTCGCAGTTGGATTGGAACCCCGCTGAGACAACGCTGTGACCGATTGAGAAGCCGTCAAACACTTGAACAATGAATGCTTTATAAAGTCTGGCTATTCTGGAATTATGTGTACTATCTGACCATGCCGAAGACAAGAAAGGAAAGTTATACATACCTATATATTTTGTAAGCCCAGACAATATCTGTTTCAGAAGTGGTACGAAAACCTGTAATTTATCAGATTTCTCGAGTCGGTTCTCCGCCGGATGAAGGCCGAACAGAATCCGGTAAAGTACCGGATATCGCTCCGCAATAATGGAGACACACGATTCGCAAGCCATCTTATGGATGGCGAAGTGTACGCAAATGAAACGGGTTAAAACTACCTGTCTAAAATGGAGGTAAAAAAGGTCTAGTTTCCCAGTACTCTAAACCGGTTGTTTAGAGTACTGGACTTCATACGAGCCATTCTGCCAAGAAATATAGTTGGAGAAAATCGCAGCGATGCCTATAACATCGACTTACTTACATTCCTTGGATAACGAAATAAAACTACATCTCATATAGTCATAATTATTCACATATATCAGCTGCTCTACTTTGTACAAATATATATTTTCATAGGCATATACAATTCAATAAATAACGCTCCGTGCATGTATGATCATTATATGTTTATATATGCTTTGGTAATTCGAGACGCGTCTTCTCGCGAACATGTGTAACCTTCGCGCTCCTAGATGGCTGTAGACGCATCCTGGCCGATTTCCGGCATATAAAACGACATATCATCACTATATAATCAACTGCATTTTGAGATTGTTTTTTGTGATTTTTCTCGTCGATCATTTAAAAGAAAAATTGAGTTGATAACTTTGGAATGTCAAAAAAGTATTTTTCCTTTCTAAAATTCGAACTATACGCAGTGATCTCGAAGAAATTAACATTTCAGCAGAGGGTTGGAGAGCGCTGACACGTTTGGAGAGAAAAGTATGAACACAGAAAGAAATAATATGAAACTAAGCTTTAGCTTGATTTTGAACTTTTATAAATCAGCTAATCGTTCATGACGCATATGCAATTCCATGCAAATGACCATATGTAGCAGTCACGATTCGTCATAGCGAACGGAATAACACGTATCAGCAAAGCACAGCATTTTAAGCAGAACCACATTCTCATTGTCTCATTGCCTCATTTGTCCAGTACAAGATGATACCAATCCCAATATATCCGTCGGCGCTTCTGTCGCCAGGAATGAACACCTGCATATCTGGTCATCTTTAGGACCACAATAATAAAACATATTCGCCCAGACATCTGGTTTTTATTGATGCTTTTGGTTATTTATAAGAAAAACTGATTTGTTCATTTTTTGGGGTAACAAACAACGACGTTTCGTCGTTTTTCTGAAAGTCGTATTCTTTCCCAACTTCCGTAACTTATCTGGGACGGCGATGACGCGTTGAAGAGGAATATGTGAACACAAAAAAGAAATAATATGAACGCAATTTTGATTTCTAAATTTGATAATCAGCTAATCGTCCGATAAAGCTAATGCAATTTGTATGTAAATTAACATCTAAAACAGTTATTGGTCATTGCAAACGGAACAGAAGAATGAGCAAATCAGATCACTTTAAACCAAACAGCAACATGCCCCTACAGTGCAAAGTCGCCGCTCCGTGAAAACCTAGCATACAGGGCGTCACATCAGTACCAAAATAATGAAAAAGTCACCCAGCTTTTGTTAAAACTGGAAATTGCTGGAAAAATTCTAAGTCCAACAAATAACAGGCCATTTGATTGTGGGCCTTGGGAACTATCCTCGACCAACCTTAAACGCAATCCAGCCCCAGAACTCACTTTAGCTGCGAAAACTGACGCTTGTTCCGCCAATACGGAAATAGCCGAACGAGAGATTGCCTTAAACGGGTTCAACCTGTAACCATCTCGGTCATCTATACGCGGTAAGACTGACCCTGGGATCGTGTGTATCCATGTTCAGCCTACTTTCGGCAACTGCCAGAGGGAATTTCCATAAGTCAATATCACGTGACTTCGTCAGCCAATCAGCTAAAGTCTACCGACGTAACCCCAACGTAACTCGCCATTTTCGAGTCCTGTGATGAACTACTTGTTCAAAATTCAGATCCACCACACCTCTTGGATGATACGAAAGTTATACATACCTATATATTTTGTAAGCCCAGACAATATCTGTTTCAGAAGTGGTACGAAAACCTGTAATTTATCAGATTTCTCGAGTCGGTTCTCCGCCGGATGAAAGCCGAACAGAATCCGGTAAAGTACCGGATATCGCTCCGCAATAATGGAGACACACGATTCGCAAGCCATCTTATGGATGGCGAAGTGTACGCAAATGAAACGGGTTAAAACTACCTGTCTAAAATGGAGGTAAAAAAGGTCTAGTTTCCTTACATCATCCCCACAGCGCATGCTCCATTTCGCAGGCTCATTTGTCATCCCTGCCTCCAATAGTGGAAGCTGACCTTTACTACGTTGCTATGACGTATCGGGGAAACCCACGTACGCACGGTTCAGTTTCATTTGCGTACACTTCGCCATCCATAAGATGGATTGCGAATCGTGTGTCTCCATTATCGCGGAGCGATATCCGGTGTTTTATCGGATTCTGTTCGGCCTTCATTCGGCGGAGAACCGACTCGAGAAATCTGATAAATTACAGGTATTCATACCACTTCTGAAACAGATATTGCCTGGTGTTACAAAATATATATAGGTATGAATAACTTTCGTATCATACAAGAGGTGTGGTGGATCTGTAATTTTGAACAAGTAGGACATCACATGACTCGAAAATGGCGAGTTACGTTGGGGTTACGTCGGTAGACTTTTGCTGATTAGCTGACGAAGTCCCGTGGTATTGATTTCTGGAAATTCCCTCTTGCCTTTGCCGAAAGTAGGCTGAAAATGGATATACACGATCCCAGGGTCAGTCTTACCGCGTATAGATGACCGAGAGGGTTACAGGTTGGGTTCAGTTTAAATCCGGCCAAACAACTCCTTCAGTGTTGCACATGAGCGAACTACTTTTCATATGCTCTGTTCAGATAAACAGGAAAAATAATCTCTAGATAATTCTTTTTAACGCTAGGTCAACAGACGTATTATGCAGACTTGAAAAGTAATCGAATTGTTCGGCAAACATTTATTTTACTATATATGATGTCACTTCCGGCGATGTGCGCGAAGACCCCGAATTCGGTCCAAAAATCTGACTGTTGGCTGGGGTATTATTAGCCCCCCCCCCAATATTAAAAGAGCGGGGGCCAAGGACCACTTTGGCCCCCCCAATAATTGTAACTGACGTGCCTTGAAATGGGTCATATATATGTAAAGAACCGTCTGAAATTCCAAAATTTTCCGGGGGAGTACCCCAGTCCCCCCGGTCACATCTTCAGAAGCCCCAAGTATTGACCGTGTTTACATTTGAAACACTGAAATATGCGATCATATCTCAACTTCTCCACGAAGTTGGTTCTGTCTAATCAACGAACAGCACAATGTCCATCAATAGTTTGTGTTGTATACATATAATTCTTGAATTACTGAACGATCGATGGCATAAAAGTATCTACGCGTTGAGGAAAATAAAAAAAATAATAATTGTGTGAAGATGACTTCCTTGTGTGTATACCAGTATGCCGGAACACCATACCCTTATTCGTTGAATATTTACAATGGTCTAAAGTTGTGTTCACACTGTAATTTTTCACTTGGGTGGGTGGGTATAGTTGACAGATATCATCGGCGAATATTATTTTCGAAGCAACGTGAGGGAAATTTCATTGAAGAACGCCGATTGGATTAGCTCTTATGAGTCGATTTTATTGCGAGATATGCTATCCCTTTCAAAGTTCTCAGAAGCGCCAAAGTGCGTTAAATGAAGTCTATAAAATGCCAAAAATTTTCGGGGGAGGACCCCCGTCGGGGGAGGCCCCCAGTCTAAGGGAGGAGAACACCCCCCCCCCGTCCCCCCCGTCTCATCTTATCTGCCCCCCCCCCCCCTCGCCCCAATATTCAAGTCGCTCCGCCGCGCCTGCATGTATGTACTCCTGTCTTATGAATATCACTATTGACTGTATATACAAGAACACTCATAAAGTGTATGCTCCTGGCCTTAAGTGATGTCCGGATAAAGAAATGGTTTTCATTTGCATTTAGCCTTATGTTTTACCCGATAGTAAATTATAATAACTCTATATCTTCGCTGGTATACAGTGTATCATATTAGAATATACTTGAGTTAAAAAAATTCCACTGTTTTGTGAACTAGACTTGAAAACACCGTAAGCTTTCCTGAGCGTTCTACACATTTTGCCTTCGGCGATGCGTGACTTTGGTTGTTTATATGACTGATTTCAAACAAAACTCACATTGATTAAAAAGTTATTAGAAATTCGTCTTAACAGAAATTATTTTGTCTGCATTCTATAACAATTGTTTTCCAGTTTTTCATAAAAGGTAATATTGGCTGAGCCAGCGATTAGTGACACGGTATTACGTGTATTACTATGCTGTAGTAAATATAATTGCTCATGCACCTAATAATCCGACGATTGCGTTTATGGCACCAAAATCACCCCGTGACTTCCGTTTTTGTATATCACGGGATCAAAAGTTAGTGTTGTTATGGCTCTAAGAAGAAAGTCCGGTTCATTCACATTTTCATTTTTATTTTAAGTCAGTCAAGTGATTTGAACAATTTTGTCCCACTCATCCAGGATATAAAGTAACACTTTTCCCATCACGTTCCTTTCCCAAACTTGGTTAATTGCCACTACGCATGCGCATAGCAATATTTTTCACATTTAAAGAAATCTAAATATTTTGATTGAAGTTCAGTGTACCAGTAATCCTGTAGGAAAATAGGGTTAAGTAATCGTTCATTAAGATGTCTGTACTAAATATATCCATAACTTGACCTGTATAGTCGAAACACTGCTTTATATAGCCAGCTTCAAACATCACGTGAGCATTCTTATATCCAAGACGCACATACAACATAATTTATTCTGTATCACCGCCATAACTGAATTTAATGACTTTGTGGATAGTTGATAATTGGGTTAGCTCAACTCAAACATATCGTTAATTAGGTTTGCTTGAGCGATAATTGGCGTATTTTTAGTTCAATATTTTTTATTTTATTTTATTTTTTTATCTTTACATTTTTTTATTGTCCATTATCAATACACATTGTACAGACTGAACAAGTATAAGCGAACAAATACTACCTTAGCTGTTAGTATAGATATGAGCGATAACTGTTTTTGGATACATATGTAAATACACAGTCAGTTTTTCTTTTATGTTCTTATCAATTTCGCAAATCTTTCAGTACGATTTAACATTATACTTAATGCACCTGTGGATATCACTGCAGTTTCTCTATCTTAATAATAGCCAATAACGGATGCCTTCAATTATTCCTAAGCAATTATACATCCACAAGTGCATCGATTAAATTAGGGTAAATTAAAGTGGCGAATCAATATGCGTAGTTTCACGGTTTCTTGCTAATCAGGCTGGCGTCAGAGCTGCTGTCAATGATGTACCCAACCGTGTGTCCATCACGCTATGTTCTGCCATACTTCTTCAGAAACTGCATACGTAATTTTTTTATTATCATTTTTTTTTATCCTATCTACTGCACATAACCGGTAATAGAGCGCTCAATGCCAGCAAACGGCCTCAATTGCCTGTTAGCTCATGGCACAGTGGCTTGCAGTGTGTGTCTTCGTCGTTGTTGTTGTTGGTAATATTTTTTTTTTCATCAAGAATATAATATCCTTATAAATAAAGATAAAGTGGAGGAGGGGTGTGTAGATCGGTGTAGGTTGTATAGAAAGCATTCTTATGATATCCACTATCATTGTGGTATATGAAATGGAGGGAAATAATTTTATTGTTGGTAGCAAAAAGATATATATATATATATATTAACAATTAACAACATCGACGAAAAGACGCCCACTGCTAACCAAATCACTGTGGCTCAGGGGTTAGCTCTCGAGTGGTTCCAGCGCACACGGTGAGCGAAACGTTCACCGAATTGATTTCAGTTCCCGCGAAACACCTTCTTTAAGATCGTGTGATCTTTCGTGTGACCGGGCTCGCTTATAAATGACCATTTTAGAACAGACGTACGTATAAATCATGTGAAAATAAGATGTGTTTCATAGGCCGGTCGTATGATGGCCGAGAAGGGACATCGCTGTATTGTGTTATGAATCACACGAAGGCAGGATGCGAAGTCAGGATGCGAAGGACGAAGGCAGGATGCGAAGCGCGAAGGCAGGATGCGAAGCGCGAAGTCAGGATGCGAAATCAAAACATGAAGCGCGAAGTCAGGATGCGAAGTCGCGAAGGCAGGATGCGAAGTGGCGAAGCCAGGATGCGAAGCGCGAAGTCAGGATGCGAAATCAAAACAAAGCATTGCAAAGACTGGAAGCGAAGCGCGAAGTCAGGATGCGAAGCGCGAAGTCAGGATGCGAAGTCGCGAAGGCAGGATGCGAAGTGGCGAAGCCAGGATGCGAAGCGCGAAGTCAGGATGCGAAGCGCGAAGTCAGGATGCGAAAGGCAGGATGCGAAGTGGCGAAGTCAGGTGCCGTGACTTCGCGCTTCATGTTTTGATTTCGCATCCTGCCTTCGCGACTTCGCATCCTGACTTCGCGCTTCGCATCCTGACTTCGCATCCTGACTTCGCGTTTCGCATCCTGGCTTCGCCACTTCGCATCCTGCCTTCGCGACTTCGCATCCTGACTTCGCGCTTCGCATCCTGCCTTCGCATCCTGACTCCGCGCTTCGCTTCCAGTCATTGCAATGCTTTGTTTTGATTTCGCATCCTGACTTCGCGCTTCGCATCCTGGCTTCGCCACTTCGCATCCTGACTTCGCGACTTCGCATCCTGACTTCGCGCTTCATGTTTTGATTTCGCTTCCTGACTTCGCGCTTCGCATCCTGCCTTCGTCCTTCGCATCCTGACCTCGCATCCTGCCTTCGTGTGTCGGTCCAGATTCATTAACACAATACAGCGATGTCCCTTCTCGGCCATCATACGGTCGAGTAATACGGCTGAGCTGTTAGCTTACGCTCGCCGCATAGGGTGAGAATTTGGCCTCGCGAGGCAAAATTATCAAACAAGTTTGATTTTATTCTCCCGGTCTCGCGAAGCGAAAAAAAAACACACCAAAAACTGCCGGTGTGATGGAGAAGAATGTCCTGGTGATTAGTGTCCCTTTCGAATCCTTTGCCATTGTAACCAAGGACGCACACTTGTCCCCAATGTGGAGAAAAATGTCCTAGCTGGGTTAGAAAATAGGGGCCGGACACTCGTTGCCAACGGACATTCTTAGCTTCCACACCGGCAAATGAGAGCCAACTCCTGAGCAGCTGGCAGTTGAGACCGTTAGCTCAGCGGGTAGCTCCTTTTTTGGCGTAAGGCCAAGGGAGAGAACGTCTCAGAAATTACCAAAATGTACAGATGGCGCTAGTTTATTACATACGGACTGCAAGTGGTTATGGCCGAGCGCACTGAGTGTAGTCATCTGTGTTTTCAAGGCATCGACATGTGTGAAGTCCCCAATAACCTAACCTTTACATTCAGAGTGCTTGAATGGATCCATCTTCGACATTTGGAAAGCTGTATGTAAGAAACTGTTAATGAGCATCGACTGAGAAGAATTAAAATAGCAAAAGGTCAGTTCAAATATGCAATGCGTAATAGAAGCACTCTATTCCGAGCGGCAATGCATGGAAATGTGGGTTACACAATTCAATATGCATGAAATTACTTAGGTAAAATTTCTATAGTTAAATAATACAGCTTTGGACTGAGCGTCTGTATTTGAAATAAACAACAACAATGTTAGTAGTATAGAAAGCGTAAATCTGGGCATTTTGAGGGTTTAACATGAAGGGTTTAACATGGAACAGTAGTGCTTATTTAACGATTAAACAATGATGTACATAGATAACATAATTGGGCCTAGATTATGCAACTGGGCCAAAAATATTTTTGCAATTTCACCAACATTTGTATGTACGCAACTTCTTTAGGAAGTTCATGATGTTCAAGGGCCCCTTCAACTACGACCTGCCTACAGGTACATACAACAAATATTTCAAATAAAAACAGGAGGGGTTCTGGGTGGCCGAGTGGTCTAAGGCGCTTCGCTGGTGACCGCTAGCCTCACACCACTGAATCCGCACGGATTCGAACCCCGCTGGTGCATGCGTGAAAGTTTGCCAGTTACTTGCCGACGAGCGGTGGTTCTCCCCCGTTACTCCGGCTTCCTCCACCACTCAAACTGGCTGTCATCAGATGAGTGAAATAATCTTCAGTGTGACATTAACCCCTTCCCACCCCCATATATACATGAGAGCGCCCCGTTAAGTTATCGCCGAATTAGCAAAGTTGGTTCCTCTCAGACATTCGGATTTGTACTATATAGACGTCTAGTCCCTATTACAGTGTGCACAGGAGTATATATGATTGAAGAAAGGTTAAAACATCGAGAAATCTCAAAAAGAATAATGGGGAATGGCACTTACGGGCCACCATCCAAAGTTTATCGGCTTTTTGCTCGGTTGGAGAAAAATCTGAAAAATAAATAAAAAATAGATTTGAACAGTGATGGAAATATACTTCATTTACAACATACGTTTTCAAGGGCTTACTATCTGACACCATGTTTTGTACGACACTAGAAAAAATGTCTGCCGTACAGTATGTTATTGGCTTATGTATTGTTGTTTTCGGGGATATTTTTTTCTTTATTTACCTGTAAGTTGTGACATGCTTGCAGCACAAACATCCGTGTGATTGCATTGTTATGCAGTACCGGTAAGTCTCCCATGTACTCCATAGTATTTAGACAGGTCATCTATTCAGCTTCATGACGCAGCCCACAAAATCAAATTGCTATCCATATCTATATACTCACTTATTACCCTTTGGTATAATTGGTGAGGTCTGCGGTGCTACCCGGATGGGGTTTTTTTTTTTTTTTTTTACCCGGCATCCGCGTGCTGCCATTTCAAGAAACTGGACCAAGTATTCCTCTTTGTAAAACCCACTTTATCTTTGTCAAGGTATGAATTTTTTTTTTCATTCTTCCCCAAAGTATACAAGACCTTGCCATCTTCTTAATTGTGACCATTTTTGTGGACGACATTTGTCTACTAAATCTTGAATTTGGAGCATATTAGTACTACATGTATTCTGTCTTCGGAGAAAAGTTTCTCCAAATGGCGAAATATTTATATTTGATTTTAACCAAATAAAAATACACTGTAATTGGTCTTATAAATTATTGATGGACAAGTATCAATGCGCTGTCATGCAGAAAGCACATGCATGCTGAAAATGCATGTTCAGGGAAAATACGTTCAGTAGGATGGTTGAAACTTATGTTATATTGAGGGGTTCAAGTGACGTCCCTGAGATACAGTCATTTCCCATTTCGAATAAATTGTTTTGTCGGGCATTATAATAAGATCTTCCTTCGTTGCATATTTCTGACTTATCTATTTCACAAGTGACATAAGTTCATCAGAACACTCAGTAGTTGTTTCTGTCGCCAAGAACGAAATGGTGTTGAGGCAATGGGACATGTCAACCGGAACTCAGTAGTCCGTAAACAAGCCTTCGGTTAGGTGTTTGTGTGTTTTTGTTTGTCCCGTCTATCAGTGATTAAATAGTTCCTTCGGCCATTGGTACGGGATGGTACTCCTTGCCGCCATAGCGCCCCTGCAGGCAACTAGCCTCGATAAAATATCTTGACATCTTCTTTTGTTTCAATAGCTGTTCGGATATAGGAGAGGCCATACGTTAATTCGCCGAAATCTAAATGAACTTCTTTCGGCATGAATACCTTTCAATTAAGAAATTTACACAACAATGCGTCTGAAACCGGAATTATATTTACTGGACCGAGAAAATGTATATGTTTCCCGGTGAACCGAAACCAGGACTGACAAAATTCCTCCATTTGGTTGGCGTTTCCATATCGCTTTCACCCACATTTTCAGACCTTAATAACTTGATGGATGACGCGAAACTATCCTGTCGTGTTTACTTCACTTACTGGTGATGAAAAACAAATTCCTTAAAACTTTTTTTAAAGGGAACATATTTAGTGCACATAGACGCCAGATCCTATATTCAGTAGGCAGTCGTCACAGTGACTTGGGTAGCAATGGGTGTCTTCGTCGATGTTGTTGTTGTGATTATATATATATATATATATATATATATATATATATATATTTTCTCAACAATATAATTATTTCCCACCTTTTCATACACCACAATGACAGTGGATGTCATAAAAATGCTTTATATACGACCTACTTCGATCTACATACCCCTCCTCTGCTAGATATCCCATCTAATGAGGAAACTCCAATGTTAAAGAATTCGCCACGAATCCCGGTACACGGTCCGCGATAATACATTTTCCACGATATGGCTGGTTCCAGTAACTGATAAAAGACTTCCAAAGACTTTTGAAATCGAGCTCGAACGGCTTCGAATGCAGGAGAACTCACCTCATGGCATTCTCCTCGCCCGTTGAGTTTTCACCATAGTCCACGCCGCTCATCCATTTACTGTTGGTTGTCTGCAGACACCCGAATTCCCCCGTGTACCGGTACCGGGATTCGTGGCGAAGTTGCGTCACTTGATATTTAGATGGGAGATCTAGTAGAGGAGGGGTATGTAGATCGATATAGGTTTTTATGACATCCACTGTCATTGGTGTTGTATGAAAGGTGGGAAATAATTATATTCTTGAAAACAAAACAAAATAAATAATCACAACAACAACATCGACGAAGACACCCTCTGCTACCCAAGTCACTGTGGCAGTGGTCATATGAGTGTCCTCGAAAAAAGGAGACAAAGAATCAGATTTAACATGGCGTTCAGCAATATTTCAGTTATATATGGCTGCCGTCAAATTAATCTCTGTACGTTGACAAGGCTAGTCAACAATCCAACACCAATTTGAAAGTTATCAACACAGCACATTAAAGAACTAGTATACATACATTAAAATTTATTTGAAAAAAAAGAAAAAGATTTCTCTCAAAATAAAATCTCTCACCCGACTAAAAAGATCTTCTAAACTAGCTGTTCGATAGAGGGAATCTCTTACTCGCAAAAAGTTATCTGTATGAAGCCGTGGAAAGTAAGACATCAGTTCGCAGCTCACAACTCGCGAACCGATTACGTCTACTGAAAAAAAAATTCCCTAAAATTTAAGGAATATTCCCCGACTATTACACCAGCAGAATATTCCTTAAAATTCAATAAGGAATATCCCGTAGCATGTTAAGGAAATTTCTTAACATCGTATGGAATATTCCTTAGTTATGTTGAGTAATAGTCTGGGAATATTCCTTAAAATTTTAAAGATTTTTTTTCTGTATAGAAGTTGGTACAGTGAACAATAAACACATTATTTCGCATGTTGAGACTGAAAGTCTGATCAAGATAACATACTCTTGGGCCACCATGTTTAGATTTCTTGCTATCAAGGATGTTTTCGATATTTCATGTAACGAGCTATTAGGTCTTGGTATAGCTGAACAGCCCTTGTTGTCCTCAGAATTGGCTATAATACAAGCCTTGCATGAATGGATACGGGTTGTATCGCCAGATTCTACATTTATAGAAATGTACGTTATATGATAGGGAGAATTTTAAATGTCATTTCATTGACATCAACATGTTTGCTTCTGACCTATCGTATTAATCCGCCTGGGGCATTATGTCGCCAAACCAAACACCGTGACTATACGAACATCTCTGTTGCTGGCACGATGTGCCATCTCCATTGTCCACCGCCCTGAAGCAACACAGAGAATATCCGCCTAGGCAGGTCTATATTTGTTGATGTAAGAAATGTTGGAACGAAAAGTGTTAATCAACTGCATTGTACTAGATCTTCCATTTACATAAAAAATATCCTCCCCTTATCTTTACCGTTTCCTGAAGCCAATTCTTTCCAAATTTTGACAAATAAAATGTTGATGTAGAGAACATCTGCATTAAGAACAGTCATATGTCATCTCATAATGCCATGGCATTAGAATCTGCATTGATAGAAATGATATCGGTATTGTTTTGATACGGAGGACATCTGCATGGACAAAGACTTCATAAAGAGGTCGTCTGTATTGATATTGACGAGAGGACATGGGATGATTAAAGAGGCAATTGACAAAGGAGAAAGCTTACATCTGTATCGTAAGAGAGAATACATGTAGCTAGGATATTGATTTTGATATAGTCAAAAATGATATGTTTCCGTGTTGCATCAGCTTTTCTCCAACTGTTCAGGATGGGCTGTATTGATTTCTATGTTGCATCAGTTTTCCAAGAACGATTCAAGTATGGCTGTGTTTATAGATAGGACCTCTGAAATGTTATATGGCTATGTTTCCGCGTTGCATCGGCATAGATCGAGCGGTTCATGATGGGGGTATGAGAAACCAGGATGTTACCACCAGATCTTTGCAAGGCGGGTCACTACCACACAGAAGAAGGATGTAGCTGATTGAAGAGACAATGTTCCGAGCAAATTCATTCACCACGCCTGTACACATTTCTGTTTCTGTGGAATATACCGACTGATGTATCTCCATACTATACTCCAGGTACATATGGAACTGAATCGTGTTCATGAAAAATGCCACTTTAAATTTCACCCAATCATCAAAGCAAAATCCTGTGTATCTTGACCATACTGCCGGTGAGCTACTGGACTTTGAGGGTGCGGGTTCGACTGGTAGACGCAGTCACCCTAAAAAAATTACCACGGTAATATCTGTGTTTTTCTACGAAAGTTATATTCAATAATAGTTCACTAACTAGGTGACATTAATATAGAGAAAAGCAGGATCACAACAGTAGAGTTGACACACTATTGGCCAAGAGATTGTTTAGGGATGTAGACCGTATCTACCAAAGTGGTCTGAAGCTATTGTTCCGGGAGTTCAGGAAACGTGAGTGCGAGAACTTAACCGTCATCCGTGTAAACACTGCCACCGAAAGTCAGTTTCTCTTCCACATATTATTCAACTGAATGACTTGTAAACATTCTGCGTTTTAAAGTGTTCTTCCGTTCCACCAAGGTTAAGTTGGTTTATACGCTATAAATATTTGTATACTTAACCGATATATTGTGGTTTTAAACTTCAGAAGAGGAATATAATAGGCACGGTTTGTCAGGATGTACACCAATACAATACTGTGCGAATGATGCAATATTTACATATTCAAAGTACCGGTATGAAATGAGCAGGAAAAAGGTGCAGGAGATGACCGAATCTGGTGTTGTCTGAATTGTTGTAAGAAATTATATATGTAAATATTTATTAATTTACTATATAGTATATATATAATAAAAATATATATATTCGTATATTTCGTACGACAATTTCAGACACCACCAGATTTCGATCCCTGTGCAGGTATCAGAAATTCTATATGATAACGTAGTAGGCCAACCCCGGAGGTATACGAGGTCCAGATGTCCCCCTGAGCGCATTTTCCACCTGTATTTAAGAGGATGATGTGGTGGCAATTATTTGAAATTCGTGTCAACAGAAAGAGTCTCTTATTGGGTGTATTCTGTTGAATGTAATGAAGTCATATGTCAAAATGTTCATTGTCCCTTGGAGACTGAACGAGTGAGTAGGATTTTACGACGTTTTCAACATTTTTTCAGTTACATCATGACGGTGCCAGAACACGGTGCCAGAACACGAGAATGTCCAGTTCCTATTATACTGGACACTGATCAGTCCAGCCAGTAAAGAACCTGGTCACCCATCCAAGTATTGACCGAGCTCAACGTTGCTTAACTTCGGAGAATCCCACTAAAACGTCACATGGTTGACATGCAAATAGGCCTATAGGTAATTAAAAATCCACAACAGAAGAAGTCCACAAAGAATAAACACGCAATATTGAAAAGCTAAAAAGAAAATTCTGTATTGTGTCTGTTAAAACAAAGACTATGTTAGATTTGAAATCTATTTTGGGAAATATTTTGAAATATTTGTCAAACTAAGTATTTTTTTTTTGTGTGTGTGCAGAAATGTGAATCAAACAACAGATGTGTAACAATTGGTAATTGATTATGCAGATTCATTTCGGATCAAGCACACACATGAAAGGATGTGTATGAGTGAGACATAGTTGGTAGTTTGGGATTAAATTGAAAGAATCCAGGGCATTTCCCCCACTGCACAAACTGGTTTACAACATGCATAAATCTATATTTAAAGCATTACAGTTGTCTTGGTTAACTCTCATGAGCTGTGCAACTTTCCTTCATATTGACAGAATCGAATTGTCATTACCTTTGACAATTTTGTTGACATACTTTCCAATTTCTAACCTATCTTTGTTTCAGCAATGACACTATCGAATTGTTCAATTACTTTTCAATACTGTGTGTGTTTTCTTTGTGGACGACACTGGCAGACATTGCATGTCAAACATGTTTCCATGGGACAATTAGCATTTTGATATATGAATTTGCTATATTCAAACAGAATACACTAAATAAAAGATTATTTCCTATTACAAGATTTCACATAATTTTCATTGCGTCACCCCCTTACCCGAGATATGGGACACATTACGGTGAACCGTCTCCGCTCGGTTGTCCAATTGTTCCCAACCTTCGGTGTGGACAAGGAAACATATAGGGGTAATGATGAGCCTTTTGTCCCGGTAAACTTTGGGAACTTTTGGATCATTCCACGGTTATTTATGCAGGTAAAAGTGCTGAAGTCTGTCCATTTTAATTAGTCGTCTCCGTTGGAGCTTGTGGAAAGTCAGTAGTTAGCTCTACATAAAGTTTGCTATTTTTGAAGCGTGTATAACGTACTGAACTCTACAAAATAACTATCATTACTTTGTGATATTGACAACGCTTGAAATAACTTTGTAATTATCTCCATATAAAATTACAGTATAGTCGGAATCAATCCCATAAGATGATGTCATAATGTAGTCATGTTCAGGTGAATAATAACAGGCGACCATTGGGTATGACGCTTATATTTATCATGCCCAGTCAAATTGTCGAATGTGAAACCACACACACACCTTTATGACCGTTTTCGACAGTATTGACCTTTGTCCGAGTCAACACGAATACATTATGACATCACCCTGGGATTGAGTCACAGTACATGAAACAACTATACTGTAATTTTATATGGAGATAATTAAAAAGTTATTTCAAACGTGATATATTATCAATATCGCGGAGTAAAGGTATAGTCATTTTGTACATGCAGTTCAGTTTCTTATACACACTGAAAGAGAAAAAAAAATGACAAGCTCCAAATTAGACGAAATATTTAAATTGACAGACTTTAGTATAGAATCCAATGGTTCCAGGTCAATGGTACCATTTTCTCGAGATTAGTTCTACATGGAACCATAATTGGTTTTATGTCCACTTGTGTAACAGAAAGGACCAAATCAGTCTGATTAAAATAAGACCTATCATCCCACTCAGCTACTAGCGAAGCGGCATGATAGGTCTTATTTTAATCAGACTGGAACCAAATTCAATTCCACACGGAATCAATCGAGTGTTGGGGTGAAAGTGATATGCGACAGAAGGCAGTCCATAGACAACCCTCGTCCAAAAAAGAGAAATTTCGTTGCAATAATCGAAAGACAGCAATACCAAGGATCCAAGCAGACATGCAATGAAATGGAACTTCGCGTGAGAAAAACTTAAATTGTTTGCAAGACCGAAGGAGTCAACAGTTTCCAAGACATCATCTTATTCATGTTAATCCGTGTTTTTGACAGTCAGGAAAATGATGATAGCCAAACAAGAGGTGATGGCAGCCTCGCCAATAAATGGAGATCAGTTAGAACCATCACCGTATTCCACCATCAGCATAAAATGGTAAAGGCCATGGCCATTTATTGGTGAGTGGTGCTGGTCGTCGCCAATAAATGATGATGCCCCGAAATCTACACTCATTGCTCCTCACCATTTGTTGGAGATGACCAGCTCTTGAAGGACGTATTGTCCCCGGCCCGTACTCTCTTGAATTATTGGCCTGTCAGACAAAATTACTGACAGTGTGTCCTAATATTACAACAGCCTGTGACAAGCCAATCTCAGTAAACTCAGATATAATATCACGGAATATCCCCTGTACTGATTTACCATCTTGGTTTACCTAGATTTTCGACAAGCCGGCCGTTTGACACTGGTGAGATTCGTTAAAGGTATATAGGGGTAATCTGTGAAGTATCCATTTTTTCATATGATCTCACCTTTAATGTCGCTTCACAAACAGACTCATAAAAAAATTAAGCTTGACGACAAATTAGGTACGATTCTACTATAATATTAGTATATGTATATCCTTGACTTCGGAACAGGTTTGGTTTGTTTGACGAGTTTTGTATTAGCCGCCAGTATGGAGTAGTCGCGTCATTGACAATATATGGCTGGATTTTAATGCATTATAAATTGGATGCGATGAATGGATGATAGAATTCGAGATACAGGATAAAAACTCAAACAAGATATCAGAATGTCACAATGGCATTTGTCCGTGTATCAGGGATAAGCGACTTGGTGATTGGAGGAGATCAAAAATTGAGTGGGCTGTCTGTTTATACATTGAGAAATCCGTATCGTATAGTCACAGGCGAGGGTGTGGGCGGTGGTATTAGGGTGAAGTATCGAAGTATGGGGTCTCTATACATAACCCCATCTATATTTGAAGCATGGGGGTTTTGTATAGAGACCCCATATTTCGACACTTCACCCTAATACCACCGCCCACACCCCGCAAAACTCTTGTTTTGAGGGCCTGTGCCTATAGTAGAGTCTTACATATACTATCGAATAGGAGACCAAATATAATGGAACACCCCATGATTTATACCTCTCGCAAACCCTGAAACACAGTCAAAAAAGATGACCCTATAGTGTTCAAATATGAAAACTTCAACGAAATGTGAAAAGGTGGTGAAATAAATCACCACGATTTTATCAAAATTGATAATGTGTTCATTTTGACGAAATTCTGAAGCACAATGTGCGAACAGAAAGTCTCATGATAAGTACCGGTATTTTAAACTAGGAAATGTCTTCAAATGTGATGAGTGGATAATTGAACACTTGCGCACATCGGTACACTTTTGCACGTCAAGCGTTCAATAAGTTTTACACACGACGTGTTCAAATGTAAAGACGTGTTCAAATATAAACACGTGTTCAAATATGTAAATCATTTTTAACACCTTTGAACATCGCTGTTCAAAAGTTCAACAGCGATGTTTGAAATGTCGCATGTAACACCTATTGAACGTCTAAAAATATTGAACTCGTAGAAGATTTCCATCGTAGAAGAGCCCCCCCCCCCATTACAGAACGAAACTATGTTTTTATGTACCTTAGGACATGTCAAATAAGAAACAACTTGTTAACAGTCGATAAACTGGGACTCACTACCCCTTTCATCAGTTTGAAATTACCCCCTGTGTTAAAAACTACAATTTTTTGTGACAGTAGGGGTAGGGTTACAAGAATAGTCTTATCTTCCATAATTATTATCCAATCTTTATAATGATGCTCACATATTATTCAGCATTGATTGCTGCATCAAATATTTACAAGATACTATTACTATTGGTTGGGTATGACGTCACATAGGGACCATACATACAACCATAGGAGTAGTAGCGAAAGCGGGCGTTTTCTGGATGCGTGAGGGTGTGTTTGAGCGATTAAAGGACGATTCTTGGTCCGAATGCGTTGTGTGAGGTGTCAAAGTGAAGCCCTCGATGTGTATACCACGACTTGAGGGATGTCCACATCATCTTTGACGTCATGGTGACTTCATTAGTAGGAGTAGTCTCCAAAGTGGACATTTTCGGGGTGTGGAGGAAGGTTTTTAGGGTAGAGATGGACCATCTGTGGTCCAAATGGACCGTGAGGGGTGTCATCTTGTAGCTTCCTGCATGTAGACGACAAATCGTATGGTTTTTGTTGGAAGTCGCATCGTACTACTCCTGCGCAGTTGGACAGTAGTAACAAAAGATGTCATTTTGGGCATGGGCAATGACATGTTTGGGCAATCAAGAGATCCATGGTTGGTCCAAATGTACAGGTGGGGGTATCCTAGTGAAGCTTTCGATCGTGGGGTAGAATCAGACAGGCGTGTTTTTTATTGGAAGTCACGACAAACTGTGCATGCGCAGTTGGGGTGTAGTAAGTAAAGTGATCATTCTTGAGGTGAGCAGGTGTATATTCGAGAGATTGAGGTTCTATATCGCATCCGAAGATGGAGTGTAGAGTGCCATTTTGAAGCTCTCGTGGTGTAGACCACGAGCTGCTGGGATTTCCATGTCATCTGTGACGTCATTCGTGACCTCATCAGTACGAGTGGTAGTGAAATCGGCCATTTTATGGGTGCGTAGGGGTGTGTTTGAGAGACCGAGGGACCATTCTTGGTCCGAATGGGACGTGTGGGGTATCATATTGAAGCTTTGGTGGGACAGCGTCTGACTGGTTTAGCGTGTCGTGGAAGTAAGGGAAATGGCGAGCATGCACATACAGGAAAATGTGGAAAAGGGGCACTTGCATGGAATTTTAGCCTGGAGGTGGACCATGCCTGGTCCGAATGGGTCGTGTGGGGTTTCGAAGCGAAGGGCCCATATGAGAAACTACAGAGCTCTGAGCTGTGGGATTGATCGGTTGAGAGCTCGGAGCTTTTGGACTCGTGAGATGGATCGGTTGAGAGCTCGGAGCTCTTGGAGCTCGGAGCTCTTGAAGTCGGAGCTCTTGGAGCTCGGAGTTCTTGAAGTCGGAGCTCTTGGAGCTCGGGGCTCTTGGAGCTCGGAGCTCTTGGAGTCAGAGCTTGGAGCTGTTGAACGCATGCGCACGCACCTGCGGTGCACCCGCACCCTTGTGCACCCGATGCCCTACGGGCTATAGGGTACAGAGTGCAACACTTCCGAACTCACGAGAGTTCCAAGAGCTCCAAGAGCTCCGACTTCAAGACCTCCGAGCTCTCAACCAATCCATCCCACAGCTCCGAGCTCTGTAGTTTCTCAAATGGCGGCTTCTGATTGGATAAGAGCTCTATACTACTGCCACACTGCGCATGCGCAGAACGCTGATACTAGGCTACACACCAGTCCAGTGCGACGCTACCCCATGAGCCCTTCACTACGAAACCCCACACGACCCATTCGGACAAAGGATGTTCCACCTCGGGGCTAAAATTCCATTCCATTGCCCCTTTTCCACTATTTGCTGACTGCGCATGCTAGCCATATCCCCTACTTTCACGACACACCAGTCCAGTCGGACGCTGTCCCACGAAAGCTTTGATATGATACCCCACACGTCCCATTCGGAGCAAGAATGGTCCCTCAGTCTCGCCAACACAACCCTATACGCACCCCTAAAATGGCCGCTTTCGTTACCACTCGTAGTAATAACGTCACAAATGACGTCACAGATGACATGGAAATACCACAGGTCGTGGTCTATACCACGAGAGCTTCAAGATGACACCCTACACTCCATCTTCGGATGAGATATAGAACCTCAATCTCTCGAATATACACCTGCGCATCTCAAGAATGACCACTTTACTTACTACACCCCAACTGCGCATGCGCAGATTGGCGTGACTTCCAATAAAAACACGCCTGTCTGACTCTACCCCACGAAATCTTCACTAGGATACCCCAACCTGTCCATTTGGACCAAACATGGGTCTCTTGTCATTGCCCATGCCCAAAATGACATATTTTGTTACTACTGTCCAACTGCGCATGAGTAGCACGATGCGACTTCCAACAAAAACCATTCGTCGTCTACATGCAGAGAGCTACAAGATGAAACCCCACACCGTCCATTTGGATCACAGATGGTCCATCTCTACCCCAAAAACCTTCCTTCACACCCCGAAAATACCCACTTTGGCTACTAATGATGACGTCACCATGACGTCGAAGATGATCTGGACATCCCTCAAGTCGTGGTCTACACACCAAGGGCTTCACTTTGCCACCTCACACGACGCACTCGGAGCAAGAATGGTCTCTCAATCGCTCAAACACACCCTCACGCACCCCGAAAACGCCCGCTTTCGCCACTACTCC
This sequence comes from Hanleya hanleyi, assembly GCA_036873755.1. Taxonomy (NCBI): domain Eukaryota; kingdom Metazoa; phylum Mollusca; class Polyplacophora; order Lepidopleurida; family Hanleyidae; genus Hanleya; species Hanleya hanleyi. Next base: position 199,196 of record JAVTVY010048491.1, on the reverse strand, counting down.
TATTTCTGTATATATGGTCTCTATGCGACGTCATACCCAACAAATAGTAATAGTATCTTGTAAATATTTGATGCAGCAATCAATGCTGAATAATATGTGACCAACATTATAAAGATTGGATAATAATTATGGAAGATAAGACTATTCTTGTAACCCTACCCCTATTGTCACAAAAAAAATGTAGTTTTTAACACAGGGGTAATTTCAAACTGATTAAAGAGGTAGTGAGTGCCAGTTTATCGACTGTTAACAAGTTGTTTCTTATTTGACATGTCCTAAGGTACATAAAAAACATAGTTTCGCTCTGTAGTGGTGGGGGTGCAAGGTGACCCCTAACAGCTCACGGACTATTCACTTCACATTCAAAAGGCTGTTGTCGGTGTAGTTAGATAACATATTTCTCTCAGTACGGGTCATATGACTTCCACCAGAAACCATTCAATAAATTTAGTGTATGGTCGCTGCTTACACGTGGAGTACAGTGTGGGTTCTTCCGTAAAATTAGGTTGGTTTAACACGGTAGAGTAGCAAATATTTGGAAATGCATGGTTTGTTGCGTAACTCGTGTAACCCGGGTACGAGAAGGATGTTTACCTGTTATTTTATCAAGGCATATACTATTAGATAATTACGTTCAGCTATTCCATTATACGCTTCCTCGATCAAGTCAATAGGAGAGAAGAAGTCAACTTCTGTTGTGACACCTGAAATCGCAAACTGGTTTAAACATGAAGTACTCTGATAGTGAATATAATGTACGTATTCTATCCCAATTGAGACAATCTACTGACTCATGGTCCAGACCCATGTCAGATAAGAACAACATCAACGGTTTTCCAGTGGACAGTTTTGGTTGTCTTCAAATAAATCAGTCATATTAAGCTGAAACTTCTCACATATATTATCAGGGCTTTTCTGGTGTACTGTTATGGAAAAGTAAATATTCGTTTGAATAAAAAGATATTTGAAATCATTTTTGAACTTTATCAAAGTTTGGTATTCAAGAACTCACTTTTGACATAATTTACCGTCATTTTGGATTTTACGGCATGACACAATGAGCTCACATGATCACCTGATTGAAATAATTTCCAATGTATCAAGTTCCGAAAAATAATGATTTATCATATCAATTTGAGAGGTACGGAGCCGTGGAGGGGACATAGTCAATATTTTTTACATTGACCAATGGTGAATTTTCCCCTAGTTATTATCTCGGGGGATATTATCTCGGGGGAAATTAAAAAAATATTAACTATGTCCCCTCCACGGCTCCGTACCTCTCAAATTGATATGATAAATCATTATTCACGGCTCCGTAACTTTCTCCTAGTACGGAACGCAAGGAATAATCTAAATAATAATGTCAGAAGTTCAGCTAGATTTGATTTGTGTATCTGAGATATTCAAACTTTCCCTGGAAATTTTTTGTTGTTATTACCTGTCATATTTCTGTCCCTTAACACTTAATGAATGTGCACTGTTAGTGAACAAAAAACAAGGACTCCAGCAGAAATATGTGGTGTTTGTTTCACATTTACTATTGTATTCTAATTATAAATCATAAAGCATGCTCTCTGTTACTTCAACATTTCGACCCGGGACTCGGCATTGTTCTCATTCATGTTAAACATGTATTTGTAAAGTACAAAAGCACAGTGAACGTGAGGACCAAAAAAAAACCTGTTCTGTCGAGAGAAGGTGTGAAGTGCTCTCAGCAGACCCTCAGATGAAATATATAAGAAAGGCGTGTGCTCTTGTGTGGGGTGCTATTAACATGATAGAAATAGGATGTGACTGCCTGCTTTTTTAGAACAGGAGAATACAAGTTCACTAGTTGTCAGAATGTTGTTTATCTCGATGTTATACATTTTTTCTTGAATTTACTTTCTTTCTATAACAAAGCAAATCTGAATTTCCATTTTTCTTACTAAGTGTATGTAAAAGAGCGACATTTAGGGCATATTCAGGAATTGTTGAAAAGTAACGGAGATGGCGATGATGAACATGCGTGCCAGTTTTCCCAATGTTTCCTAGTAGAATGTCTTCATCTTGAAATTAGTCTTATACCGTTATTTCTTACCAAAACGAAAAAAAATCTTCGTAAGATTGTATAGTGAGCGTCAGGTCCGACATTCAACATCCAGCCGTACTCCATAATAGAATTTCCGAGTCTATATAATTGAAATACCTATTTCGTATGACAGTTATCACCAATTCCAAATGTATATGAAATATAAAATAATAATAATAAACACCAGATGGTTTCCTACAATTAGTTAATTTTTGTCAATGAATAGAACCTATAAACATAATATGGAGTGTAGTTTTAAAAGAGCACCAGGTACAGTAGTGCCGCTCAATATTTCTATCTCTATCTCTGCTGATAACGGAGAAATTCTATAAGCGAGCATGACCCCTCACTCAATATATAATTATACAGCTTGTAGGCATTTGAATAGCCTTTTTCACTTTAATTCTAAGACAAAATATCTGCTGTGGCTGCACTGCATTGACGCGTGACTCAGCGTAAATGTGTGGTTCGTACTCTTCCTCTCCCTCATATGGCTACAGTATTAAGAAGATTTGTTATCAGCTATAACTGGAGTATGTTATGTTGCCAAAATTATCATCAGTATGAGCATAACAGTCCTTTCTTGGAATAGTAAGATAATTTCATGCATATATACCATATTTACACCAGGTATTAATAGTTAAAAAGATGCCCCATCTTGTAGGTATGAGCAGTAGAGGAAGACTACAAAACAAAATTTAGACCGGGAGTCACACTGCAATGCAGCCGTCAGTTCACCACGGCAAATCTTTTGTCGAAGAAGTAAAGTGAGAAATGACATATGTTCAATTGCGATTTGATTATTTGAAAACTCTCACAGCAGATCTAAGATGTATTTTAAATTTCCTTCAGGTCATACAGAGTTCGCTTTAACGGATTTACAAGTAAAATGAAACGCTGCTTCCTTTTCAGACTACACTAATATATTCTTTGAAAACTGCATGAGCTATATTAAACCCTAAATATTTAATGTCTAATACTCGAACTTAATATTTACCCTGAAGACAAATCCTGATGTTTATGTCATAAATACTGCAATAACAAATTAAACGGAACAGCAATTAAGATTTTATTAAATTCATTATAAAGCTGTGTTGAAAAAAGTTTCATGTTAAAAACATTACTCATTGACTTGGGCAGTAAGATCTTCAACGCTTGCATTTTGGTACCATTGCGTGACAGCTAACCAGAGTGAGAATTCCAGGCGGAAGTTTGTCTCATGCATGTCATGGTTTTATCACTATAAAATATATCCATCATATATAAAACTATAAAAGTCAGTCAGTCTATGGGACAAAGTGTGTACGATACGACTGGAAATGCTTGTTGATTTGACTAAGACTATTCATCACTTGCAGTGATGTCAGAAAAATTAAGTGCATAACACGAAATGCCCATCTAGAACATCCTCTAGCCTAGAAACCCAAGGTACACATGAGAATGTATTTGTGGAGAATGCCACTGTACATGGTAGTCAATCAGCACAGCAATGCCACTGTACATGGTAGTCAATCAGCACAGCAATGCCACTGTACATGTAGTCAATCAGCACAGCAACATCCGCATTTTCGCAGACTTCGGCATCCATAAGATGGCTTGCGAATCGTGTGTCGCCATTATTGCGGAGCGATATCCGATACTTTACCGTATACTGTTCGGTCTTCATCCGGCGGCGAACAGACTCGAGAAATCTGATAAATTACAGGCTTATCATACTACTTCTGAAACATATATTGTCTGAGCTTACAAAAGATACAAATATGAATAACTTCCGTATTATCCAAGAGGTGTTGTAGATCTGTAATTTTGGATAAGTTGGACAATCTAGCCCCAGAACTCACTAGCTGCGAAAGTGACCTCTGGCCTAGTGGATTCCTGGGAGCGGAAACGGGATCACGTCGCACATGTTTGTTTAGTTTGTTGTTTGTTCTACTTTTTATGTGTTATGTACTCTCTCCCAAATGGGTGCTCAGTACAATTAAGAATCTTATCTTATCATGCGCACAATCAATTTTCGGCAGAACCATTCTGGCGTTCGTCTGTTTCCGTATTGGCGGAACTTAGTGCAGCTGGTGAGCCCTGGGGATAGATTGCTATCATTCTACTAAACATAAAAAATACTTTTGTAAAATTTGAATGAATTATGTTCTTTTGGTTAAACACGATAAACTGCGACCGGATTGCTCGATTACCAAACGCACTATTTCCTGGCCGGCTCACTATACTTGATTGCCAAACGCTCCTCACGGGTGGCTTTTTATGCGTTCTAGGTGAGAGGCTAAGTTCCGCCAATACGGAAATAGCCGAACGTGAGATCGCAAGTAGGACAGCACATGACTCGAAAATGGCGGGTTACGTTGAGGTTACGTGGATAGAGTTTAACTGATTGGCTGACGATATCACGTGGTGTTGATTGCGGGGAATTCCCTCATATAGCTACCGAAAGTAGGCTGAAAATGGATACACACGATCCCAGGGTCAGTCTTACCGCGTATACAGACCTATCAACCCTCACGCATTCGGCGTGAGACTCACGCATTTGGGATCTGTCTCACGCTCTCACGCAGCTATATCAAAATCTCACGCATCTTGGCATTTTCGTGAAATTATTTCTAAAATAACCAAGAATCCTTCAAAATTGCTCCAGTTTGCAGAAAAAGGAGTCAGTAATTTCAAAATTTTCCTAGACTTGGTTGTAAAGTATCCATTTCTAGCCTCCGTGAAGGATGAAATGTTTAATAGTAGGCTGTTATATGAAACAAAATGCGGAAAATTGTATGAAATGACGCCTCGAAATTCTCATTTTTTCGGGTCTCATATCGCCGGGGCGGATATACTCAAATCTCACGCCTTGGCAAAAGTATAACTTGAGAGGTCTGCGTATAGATGACTCATATGGATACAGGTTGCAACATCCAGTGTATAATGACCAATCAGATCACTTGATTTACGTGACCAGGATATCGTTATGACGAACCAACCATCGCAGACTCTGCCATAGCGTCATCAGTGTGTGGTATAATAATATAGTCTATTTCTGGGTTCTGGGTGTAATCCAAATACTTCATCAGTCACTCATTTGTCTCTCGTTTACAATCATCGTCTTTTGCAATAAATATTCCATGCAAATATTACTTATTTATTCACAATGACTAAGCTTTCGAAAACAACCACTGACTCCCTATGTTCTCCGACAGCTATATTATTTGCCTTTTCAAATACACTAAAGCCACTAAACCTTGGTTTGAGTATGAGGAGATGGAAAATCGCCTTTTATTGGTTATAAGGACATGAATCATCACCTTTTATTGGTTATAAGGACATGAACCATCACCTTTTATTGGTTATAAAGACATGAACCATCACCTTTTAATGGTTATAAGGGCATGAACCATCATCATTTATTGGTTATAAAGACATGAATCATCACCTTTATTGGTTATAAGGACATAGACCATCACCTTTTATTGGTTATAAAGACATGAATCATCACCTTTTAATCGTTATAAGGGCATGAACCATCACCATTTATTGGTTATGAGTTCTGTTTATCACCCTTTAGATGTTTTTTTATCCCCCCGGCATATATGCCCGAGCGATATAGCGATAGCCACGGAAGTCTGTCCGTCCGTCTGTCTGTCTGAGAGAGTGAGTGAATAGAATTTAACGTCGCTTTCAACAATATTTTAGCTATATCGCGACGAACCAACTAAGCACCACCCAGCCAAGTTGCATTCCTGCTACTTCACAGAAGAACTCTTTGAAGCAGCATGGAACCAGACATCCTCTGTCCACCCTATATAACACTGAGGACAGCGCACAAGACACAGACAGAACGCTTACATGGTGCAATAAAGACAAGTGATATTACAGTGCTAGACATCACATTATCAAGTTCCTGTTGCTTCTCAGCAAAATGCATTGAAGCAACAGGAACCCGTGATGATTGTCTGTCTTTCTGACTGTCTGTCTGTCTGTCCGTATTTCTTGTCAACGCAACTCCTATACTTTTGATACGGCTGACGCGGAACTTGGCGGACATTATCGGCAAAGTCTGAAGATGCGAATGTGCTCTTCCCGTTGACGGAGGATTTTTCCCTTACAGTTCAGAGTACTGTAGATCCGTCTATCCATATATGTATTGTCAACGCAACTCCTTCTACATTTTTGATACGGTTAACACAATACTTGGTGGATATTATCGGCACAGTTTGAAGATATTTCATGAGTTATTGCCCTTTACAATTCAAAATACTGTAGATTGAATGATACCATATTGTCAACGCAACTCCTCCTACACTTTTGATATGGTTCACCTAATACTTGGTGGATATTATCTGCACAACCCAGAGAGGCGCATGTGCTTTTTCTGATGACGAAGGAGTTTTCTTGCGGAGTTATTGCCCTTTACAGGTCAAAGTACTGTAGACCCGTCTGTTCGTATTTCTTGTCAATGCATCTCCTCCTACACTTTTGATACGGTTGACGCAAAACTTGGTGGATATTATCGACAGTCTGAAGATGCGCATGTGCCCTTCTCGTTGACGGAGGTTATTTCGTTGCTGAGTTATTGCTTTTTACAATCTAAAATACTGTAGATTAAATCATATAATCTTGTCAACGCAACTCCTCTTATACTTTTGATACGGTTCACCTAATACTTGGTGGATATTATCACAGTCTGAAGATGCGCTTGTGCTCTCCCCGTTGACGGAGTATTTATCCTCACAGAGTTATTGCCCTTTACAGTTCATAGTAAGTACTGTAGATTATGATATCATCTTGTCAACGCATCTCCTACACTTTTGGTATGATTCACATAATAGGCCTACCGGTATTTGGTGAATATAATCAGCACAGTCCAGAGATGAACATGTGCTCTTCACGTTGACAGAGGGTTTTTCCTTACTGAGTTATTGACTTTACAGTTCAAAATACTGTAGATTAAATGATATCTCGTCAATGCATCTGTTACATTTTCACATAATACTTGGTGGATGTTCTCGGCACAGTCTAGAGATGCACATGGGTTATTTTTGCTGACGGAGGATTTTTCCTCACTGAGTTATTGCCCTTCACAGTTCAAAATACTGTTGATTAAATTATATCTTGTCAAATCAACTCCTACAACTTTTGATGTGGTTCACATGATACTTGGTGTATATTATAGGCACAATCTGGAGACAAAGTCCTTTGATGTGTTGTATTGCACATCACTGATTTCCTACACACAGAAATGCAGCTGTTTTCCTCCTTCGCGGGGGGGGGGGGGGTACACTATCGATCTTCTGATGGCTCTCGTTAGTGTGATATCCGATGGGTGTAAATCTTAGGGGTTTATATCTTAGCGAGATATATCAGGAAGTCAGTGGAATTGTTTTTTGAAGCGTTGCCATTCTCTGGAAAGCTCCCAGTTGGATATGAACAACTTGAATTAATAATTATAATTGATATAGATATTTATTTCAATGAAGCCGGTTATGGCTGAGAGACAAAACACTTCCTCTGAGTTTTAATAGGTGATAGTTATCACCAGGGCATAGAGTTTATGGAAAAATGTGATAGCTCCGACTCATCACCCTTTTTTCAGCAGTGAAAGGGCAGAAGTTGTCGTATTTTTGCCGCAGGTCACGGTCGCTGGGGCCAGAAGGCCAGAAGGCCAAGCAGGGAAGACTGTGAAAATAAGACAACTTTTGCACTTTTACTACCCAGTACTCCCTTTTGTTTTTGTCCGACTAATAACTCGAGAACTATTCAACCGATCGACTTCAAACTTGGGGATTGTCTTGACATCGGTGAGAGGACGATTGGGATTACTTTTCAGGTATCTATGTAATTCAATATGGCCGTCATCAACCATCTTGGTTTGTCAGCAGTTGGACCTTCACACATTTCTTTTCCGACCAATAACTCGAGAACCATTGAACCGATTGACTTCAAACTTGGAGAGATTCTTGACATCAATGGGAGGACGGCTGGGATTGCTTTTCAGTTACCTGTGTAATCCAAGATGGCCGCCATCAGCCTTCTTGGATCTCAGCAGTTGGATCTTCACACATTTCTTGTCCAACCAATAACTCAGTAACTTTTGAACCGATCGACTTCAAACTTGGAGAGTGACTTGACATTGGCGAGAGAACAGTTGAGATTGATTTTCAGTTACCTGCGTAATCCAAGATGGCCGCAATCAGCCATCTTGGATTTCAGCAGTTGTATCTTTACACATTTCTTGTCCGATCAATAACCCGAGAACCGTTGAACCGATCGACTTCAAACTTGCAGAGTGTCTTGACATCGGTGAGAGGACGGTTGGGATTGCTTTTCAGTTACCTGCGTAATTCAAGATTGCCACCATTAGCCATCTTGGATTTCAGCAGTTGTATCTTTGCACATTTCTTGTCCGACCAATAACTCGAGAACTATTCAACCGATCAACTTCAAACTTGGAGATTGTTTTAACATCGGTGGGAGGACGGTTGGTTTACTTTTCAGTTATCTGTTTAATCCAAGATAGCCGTCATCAACCATCCTGGATTGTCAGCTGTTGGAGCTTCACTCATTTCTTGTCCGACCAATAAATCGAGAAACATTGAACCGATCATCTTCAAACTTGCAGAGTGTCTTGACATCGGTGAGAGGACAGCTGGGATTGCTTTCAGTTACCTGTGTAATCCAAGATGGCTGCCATTAATGATGACAGTTTCTAAATGCACTTTCTGCATAAAAAGCAACATAGTTTCTGTCGGATGCATGGCTCATCAGATATATCTCCATTTCCAAAATCATACCTCTATTCAATGACATGGGATATTATCGACCAAAAAAATCGACCATAGAGGTCCACGTCCCCCGCAGCAGCAGCAGCACCAGTTATGGTGGATGCAAAATCCACCATAACTGATGCTGCTGCGGCGGGGGACGTGGGCCTCTATGGTCGAATTTTCATTTTGACAAAAGCGTATCACCGATAATAAAACTCGATAGACGCTATAGTTGACAGATCTGTGCTATTTGTTGCATACAAGTTGCATGTCAGTCCCTTTCATTTGTTCTTCTTTTTTTGTTTCTTCAGAATTTATGGTCAGACTTCGGGATGGCCCCTCTCCTGCAGAAGGTCGTATTGAGGTCTCCCGGAACGGCTCAGTGTGGGGGACAGTCTGTGATAATTTCTTCTCTACCTCAGAGGCCATGGTTGTCTGTAAAGAAATGGGATACAAGTGGGGAAACGTAAGTTAGAACATGAAAACAAAATGAAATGCCCAGACCTTGATTGGATTGTTATCAAGGTTTCTATTTGTAAGCCAAAGGCGAACGCTTGACTATCTTGCACAGCAGACCGCGTTCCGCCCACATTCCAGTTACGTGACATAGAAAAACTTCGCTGATGGTAAGGGTTTTACTTTTTGTGCTAAACTATTCGCTGATACCGAATGTAACATATTTAATCCAAGCATGCATAACAATTACATATTACTGTATAGATCAGTGACATTTTATAGACATCTGTGCGTTATTTAACCCAATTCACTTCACTGGGAAGGTGGGGTGGGATGCACCGACATCGATCGCGGACCGCCTTTAAAGTTTCAGTGTTTCCTACATTTGCCTGCATGGCTTGTTGAATGTTTGATGGTAGATGAATGGGTTAATTTTTTCTTCAAATAAATTTTATTTTAAACTATGTTCCCTTTATATTTATTAATGTTCATGGTTGCTGAAAATGTACGTGTTCATCTGCCACCGGGTATCCCACAAGCTATGGTGTTTTCGTAGCTCGTCACTGTCGCAATGGTCGCGGTAAACAAGTGATATGATTGGTCAATATATGCAGGATGTTGCTTTAGAGCTGAACAAGATACAGTTCCAAAGTGCACCAGGGATCTGTCATCGAGATACCCCTGGTTCTAGCGAGGATGGTTTTCTCTATGAATATGCATGGATATACACCACACATGCTTGTTGTCACAGAGGACATGGCCTATTAACATTTAGTGAGCGGAAATTTCATTTCACCATCTTCATACACAAGCCTACTTCTCCGTTCACGTTTCTAAGCGTGAACGAAGAAGTCGACTTGTGTAGGAAGATGCATTTTAGGTGAATCGTTTTATTGTCAGTCTCTCTATCGATTGCTTGCAACCTATCGTTTACGACAATAACGCGATGGTATACATCGGCCTTCTTTTACGAAGTATTTGTGTGTGTTGCCTCTAGCTTCTAAAACGACTATTTGTATTCTGTGTGTTTTGTCACTGGCTTCTAAAACGGACTATTTCTATTCTCTGTGTTTTGTCTCTGGCTTTAATTTAAAACGGACTATTTCTATTCTGTGTGTTTTGTGTCTGGCTTCTATTCTATGCAGGTGGATACACTTAATATTTGTTGATCTCTGCCACAGATAAAACTTGCTCACCGGGATGTTTTCAAGGGCACAGTATAGCCTGAAACGAATTTTGAGCGTTTAATATTATAAACAGGGGAGGGTCGGTCTTTCGTGTAAGTTTGTTAGTGTATTGTTAGTGTGTTTGTTAGTGTTGGTCCTTTGTATTACTAGTAAGCCATCTTTCTAGACTCCTCCGTCTAGACTCATTGTTGCACCCAGAAACTCCATTTTTCTCCTCTGTTACGGCACCCAGGGGTGCATTTTGACACATATGTGGACATGTATACGGTTTTATCTGTAGAACTAAGCTTCACAATTTGTTCCGTATCTGTCGTAATACTGATTGTAGAAATGGACTATCACCCATTAGATATCATCGTTCTATCAACAAAAATACAGACAAATCAAACCGATACTAGTAAAAGTAGATGCAGATTGATTGCGTGTCTCACTATTCTTCGCGAGAGGCCAGATCCGTATCGAAGCCCATGGGCTCTAGTTTTCGAGAAAATCAAATTCGAAGACCATGCGTACAGATATAGAAATTTGGTGTTACCTACAGCTATGAGACATTAAAATTAAACTGGTACGATAAGAACACGTATCTCCATTCCAAGTATCTGAGATGTCTAAAAGCGATTTCGCAATCTACCGACAGCATGAAGCCGTATTTGCCGTTAAAAAATCCCCTCAAGACATAACTGTCATTCTATCACCGACGTTAGACCACCCCAAAATCACCGCAGTTTCTGAGAAAAAAAAAAGTATTCTACGTTTGCATGTATATATGGTTGACGCGTAGATGTTAATTTTTGTGTTTAGCGTGTTAGCTTAATTATACGTGGTCAGAATTATTTGATATGACATAAAAGATGTGGTAGAAATTACGCCATGAAATAAAGTCGATGGCGGGATATTAAAAAAGCCGATCTACACTCTTAAAACGCAAATGTTACATTTAACATCTAGAGGGTTGGAGGAGGGAAAACATTTAGAAAGTGTTGTTTCACCATTTTTAAGTGTTGGATGCAACAGCTTAAAATGTTGCATTTAACACTTAAAAGCCTCTAGATGTTAAATCTAACATTTGCGTTTTGAGAGTGTACCTACCCAATGAAGTCTGATCTGTGACGTCTGAAGCATAAAATATGTGACAAAGTCAAATATATCATTCTGACAGTGTGGACAGGTGAGGAAGGCTTCTGGCAGTGTCACGTGACAGATACGAAATCTGGGTATGTTCTGTCAGTGCTAGGATATAAGTTTTGTTAGTATTCTGAAGCAACATCTTGAAACCACATCTACTATGCAAACTATGCACACTGATCTAGCATGCCGTTGATTCTGTGTACAGACGAGGATAGTCGAACCCATAATAAACAATGCTTTTAGTGTTTTAGCGAAACAGGGGGGATAATAGATGGGGTCAGAAGTTCATAGACTTCTGATGGGGTGTAAGACTCATTAAAATTATTATAATAATTCGTTTATCATTACAGCACCCCCTTCCCATTTTGCCTCTACCCCGAAGATTTATTATTTTCGTTGTGAAGTTTCCCGACACAAGTTGTTTCAGCAACGTATCTGTCAAGCACGGAAAGTCAAATTTCAAAGGAGATTAGAGAGCTAATTTATGGTGCGCTCTGAGGTTGCTTATGTTTCAACAGTTAATTTAAATTAGATGGCAATCATATATTTATTCATACTGCAGACTGAATTAATAGTTCATCCGTCAGTTTGTTTCGACGCATATTTTGTTTAGAATATATTGCGCCCAACTGAAAATAAAATTAAAATGCGCCCCTCCCACTTTTCTGGTTAGCAGGTGAAGATGAATGAACCATTAAGTTTAATGAGCCTAATGATAAGGCACTATTAGGTTTTATCTGTAATCAGTTATAAACATGGCATGCACAGATCGAGTAGCTTCACGGTCCATGAGTGATTTAATCAAGATTTAGGCTCTTACTATATTATCTATCGATTCATGTCTCACAATCCGTGTTCGGTATCCTGTTGTGCGAAGCAGCAGTTAATTGTCGCTGATTATTGGTACCGTAGCATGCATTATCGCAAAATTAAACCGTATGTGTCTATACATGAAACCTATTTCTAGCTCAGTTTGGTATGAATCTTAGCTATCGGTATCCATCCCTAGGTCCATAACGGACCCCATAATGAGAGTTGACGTCATGCTTATACAGCGCACATTGATTGACATATAGAAAAAAAAACGTCCGCTGTTGTATGATTAAGCATATTTCTATTTTCATCTCAGCTCAAATTTTCCCAGGATGAAAACAGCTGATCCATCCCGTATATATGCCATAACGTTTCTTTCTTTCTTTAGGCGATTGGTATCTAGAGAGTAGACCGTTCTGAAGTTATACGACTATGCACGGTACCCTATCTATACATTACAAGGAAGCAGGATGAATATATTTATCTCAAACGCAGCTCCTTAGGCCATTGAAAACCAGCCATTAATGCAATTAAAAATGTTCTCGTTTATTTCTTTATCATATCATCAAGAAAATCATCTCCCTGCAATCAAGTCCGCTATCTATTAGTGCAACGAACTGTAAAAAAAAAAAAAAAAAAAAAAAACACCAACAAAAAACATGAAAACGTATTATAGTTTTATAACCTGGTTTAAATATTGCAGGCGGAAATATATCGACAAAAAGTAGCATGCATACGCCTCAGTTGTCGAAATAATTAATAATGATAATTATGTTTAAACTTTTTCATATTATTGTTTTATGCAGGCCTAGTATAGTAGTAATTCCCTGCATGTTTACTATTCAAAATTGCGGTGATCTACGAACACATTCATTTACTCCTATGTTCCTTGTCTGTTAAATTCGTATTTGTATCAAGATAATTATCTGAACAAATCTTACACTTAACACGGTAGGCGGCTGGTCTTCAATATCTAAAAAAAAAATCGAATACTCATTTCGGTGTAGGGTCTGAATTTTCAAATTTTAGTTTACTGCGCGCTCGCTTGCACTTTGTTGTGGCGAGACGACCGGAAACGGCGGGGAAACGAAAATCAGCGTTCGTCTTCTCAACAAAGTCGCACACCAGCTTCGTTTACAGGCCACTTATAGATCGGTTTTGTGTGATACAGTCTACACATAATTACATTATCTGAAGCGATACATTACAATTCCTGAATATTGCAATATCTGACTTCGTTTATGGGAAAACGAAAAACCACGCATCTACAACAACAAGAACAACACTGTCGCTGAGGCTGATGTTGACGTCTAGCGGATACTAAAAAGTCCAGCAACATAATACAATAACAGCCGCCTACATCATGTCGAGCATATCCTGTTTGAGAAGTGGGTTTCATTCTCAATGAGAATCCACCTTTTGCACTTTATTGCAAGAAAAGGTGGTGACTGGTTCATATAAACCCAGGAGAATATTTTGAACTGGTGATAGCTGACATATTTCCATCTAATATTTGTCAAATTATACATTATTCTAAGCATAATGACATTTTCTTTGAATACCGGGAAGATATAGTACATAACATTATGTTCAAAATATTCTCCTGGGTTAAAAGATAGGACAAGGTGGAATTATATGAATCAGTAGTCAGCTGAAGTCACGGTCACTGCTGTGCACAGACAGGCTCTTCTTCGTTCTGTCCGTAATATGCAAAAGGCAACTCCCCACAGTGCATGCTCCATTTTCACAGACTCTGTCAATAGCAATGTGCACATGTCTATATTAAAAGTTCAAGTAGGCCAAAGAATCCAATCGGCTTGAAAAAAAATTCTTGACTTAAAATGGAACCTTCGGAATGAGGTTGACATAATATAATGGTGTAGAACATTTCGTTCTCTCTGGAAGGCTTTGCAGACCGGAGCACTACCTTCTTGGTAGCTACAGACAACTTGATGGAACTCGACAAATCCAAAATGATTTAAGACCTCTTGTGACTTCATGGCTTTAGATTAATTGTATGGTAAAATTACCATTTCCGAAAGGGTCTTTTGTAGTAAATTGTGCAGATGTTAATATTTAAGTCAAAGAGGTGAAACCTGTACTGAAGAAAAGCTACAACATTTGTTGAAAGAAAAACATGTCGAATGCAGAGCTTAGACAAATTGAAATAGAAGCCACATAACTCTTGCAATCCAGCCTGTATGTTGCAAATGTCTCTTGAATCAGCGATTTATTTTGTGGCAGCAAGACAAATCATTGACTTGAGAACGATACTAATACCTGTATCGAAACGTCGTCCTGAATAAACTAGAAGTTGTTATCCATAAGCAATTTGTTTATTTATTTATTTAAAGACAAATCTACTTTTATTTCTCAGTGAGGGGTAGTTGATGTACAGCAATGAAACACAAATCTTTGAAAAAAGCAACTTCCAAAACGTCTTTAGTCTGACTTCGTTAAATACCTCAATGTATAAAACCTGAATGAAAACTCCAATAATCTGGATTTATTTGGAATTCAGAACTTGGAATTACGATGAGTATCCTCGCAATCATTGGTGGAACTGTGATGAATATATGATCATTCACTGACTCATTGAGATTCATGTACCTCTCTTCAGTGTTGGCTGAACAGTTCTCACGATACCATAGATCAGCACATTCAGATTGACAAAACACTTTAATTTAATGGCATGTTTGGTATAATTACTGTGAATCTGTATACACAACTTGATTTCTCTATTGACACATCGCATTAGCCCTGATAGATCAGAACACCAAAAGCATTCAAATCCGAGGTGTAAATTTCATCTGGAATCCAGAGTTGAGCCAATCAGAGCCTACCTAACAAATTTGTGTAGCCTGGTGATGTATCATCTCAGTAGTTTCGTCATTTCTCTTAACATGGCATTAGGGGTGGCCAGATACATAGACAGCCAGTCAATATTAACGAACTCATATGGCACATTTCGAAATTCATATGGATTTGAGGTGAATGGTGTTTCGTGTCTTATATTTATAAATTATTTTGCACAGAGCCTGTGGGCTGATATATCAAGGCTAATTCAAAGTGTGAACGGAGAAGTCGACTTGTGTATGAAGATGATAAACAGCTGACCACCATGACTGATCATTGTGACATCAACTGACCACCATGACTGATCATTGTGACATCAGCTGACCACCATGACTGATCATTGTGACATCAGCTGACCACCATGACTGATCATTGTGACATCGGCTGACCACCATGACTGATCATTGTGACATCAGCTGACCACCATGACTGATCATTGTGACATCACCTGACTACCATGACTGATCATTGTGACATCAGCTGACCACCATGACTGATCATTGCGACATCAGCTGACCACCATGACTGATCATTGTGACATCAGCTGACCACCATGACTGATCATTGTGACAATCAGCTGACCCCCATGACTGATCATTGTGACATCAGCTGACCACCATGACTGATCATTGTGACAATCAGCTGACCACCATGACTGATCATTGTGACATCAGCTGACCACCATGACTGATCATTGTGACATCAGCTGACCACCATGACTGATCACTGTGACAGTCAGCTAACCCCCATGACTGATCATTGTGACAATCAGCTGACTACCTTGACTGATCATTGTGACATCAGCTGACCACCATGACTGATCATTGGGACATCAGCTGACCACCATGACTGATCATTGTGACATCAGCTGACCACCATGACTGATCATTGTGACATCAGCTGACCCCCATGACTGATCATTGCGACATCAGCTGACCACCATGACTGATCATTGTGACATCAGCTGACCACCATGACTGATCATTGTGACATCAGCTGACCACCATGACTGATCATTGTGACATCAGCTGACCACCATGACTGATCATTGTGACATCAGCTGATCACCATGACTGATCATTGTGACAATCACCTGACCACCATGACTGATCATTGTGATAATCAGCTGACCACCATGACTGATCATTGTGATAATCAGCTGACCACCATGACTGATCATTATGCAATCATTTATCTATTCTGTATTTTCAGGTTGTTGCTGGTGCAGCCTATGGGATGGGCAATGGCCCCATCTTTCTGGACACAGTGATGTGTCAGCGCGTGGAAAAGCGTCTGTCCGACTGTTACCATCAGGGATGGGGCAGTCACAATTGTCAGCACGAGCAAGATGTTGGCGTCAAGTGCTCCAACAGTTCAGGTACTTTATCAGGCCCTTCCCCAAATCAGAAGAAACAAGTGGTGACTGAAATAAGGTTGTCAACATGATGAACAACGGCATCACTGCGGGGGGGGGGGGGGGAATCGTTGGGTGCCCAACCGTATGTTATTTTCCTATTTTGGACATCACCGTACATGTAGTGAGCTCTTTAATAAGAAAGCATAGGAAACGACCGCCTCTCAAGGAATCCTAGTGATGCCCATGCTCTCCATCATTGATGATATTGGGCTACCTGCCATCATTGATGATATTGGGGTACCTGCCATCATTGATGATATTGGGGTACCTGCCAACATTGATGATATTGGGGTACCTGCCATCATTGATGATATTGGGGTACCTGCCATCATTGATGATATTGGGGGGTACCTGCCATCATTGATGATATTGGGGTACCTGCCAACATTGATGATATTGGGGTACCTGCCATCATTGATGATATTGGGGTACCTGCCATCATTGATGATATTGGGGTACCTGACATCATTGATGATATTGGGGTACCTGCCATCATTGATGATATTGGGGTACCTGCCATCAATGATGATATTGGGGTGCCTGCCATCATTGATGATATTGGGGTACCTGCCATCATTGATGATATTGGGGTACCTGCCATCATTGATGATATTGGGGTACCTGTCATCATTGATGATATTGCTGTACCTGCCATCATTGATGATATTGGGGTACCTGCCATCATTGATGATATTGGGGTACCTGCCAACATTGATGATATTGGGGTACCTGCCATCATTGATGATATTGGGGTACCTGCCGTCATTGATGATATTGGGGTACCTGCCGTCATTGATGATATTGGGGTACCTGCCGTCATTGATGATATTGGGGTACCTGCCGTCATTGATGATATTGGGGTACCTGCCGTCATTGATGATATTGGGGTGCCTGCCATCATTGATGATATTGGGGTACCTGCCAACATTGATGATATTGGGGTACCTGCCAACATTGATGATATTGGGGTACCTGCCAACATTGATGATATTGGGGTACCTGCCAACATTGATGATATTGGGGTACCTGCCATCATTGATGATATTGGGGTACCTGCCATCATTGATGATATTGCTGTACCTGCCGTCATTGATGATATTGGGGTACCTGCCATCATTGATGATATTGCTGTACCTGCCATCATTGATGATATTGGGACACCTGCCATCATTGATGATATTGGGGTACCTGCCAACATTGATGATATTGGGGGGTACCTGCCATCATTGATGATATTGGGGTACCTGCCATCATTGATGATATTGGGGTTCCTGCCGTCATTGATGATATTGGGGTACCTGCCATCAATGATGATATTGGGGTACCTGCCGTCATTGATGATATTGGGGTACCTGCCATCATTGATGATATTGGGGTACCTGCCAACATTGATGATATTGGGGGGTACCTGCCATCATTGATGATATTGGGGTACCTGCCATCATTGATGATATTGGGGTTCCTGCCGTCATTGATGATATTGGGGTACCTGCCATCAATGATGATATTGGGGTACCTGCCGTCATTGATGATATTGGGGTACCTGCCATCATTGATGATATTGGGGTACCTGCCAACATTGATGATATTGGGGGGTACCTGCCATCATTGATGATATTGGGGTACCTGCCATCATTGATGATATTGGGGTTCCTGCCGTCATTGATGATATTGGGGTACCTGCCATCAATGATGATATTGGGGTACCTGCCGTCATTGATGATATTGGGGTACCTGCCATCATTGATGATATTGGGGTACCTGCCAACATTGATGATATTGGGGGGTACCTGCCATCATTGATGATATTGGGGTACCTGCCATCATTGATGATATTGGGGTTCCTGCCGTCATTGATGATATTGGGGTACCTGCCATCAATGATGATATTGGGGTACCTGCCGTCATTGATGATATTGGGGTACCTGCCATCATTGATGATATTGGGGTACCTGCCAACATTGATGATATTGGGGGGTACCTGCCATCATTGATGATATTGGGGTTCCTGCCATCATTGATGATATTGGGGTTCCTGCCATCATTGATGATATTGGGGTACCTGCCATCATTGATGATATTGGGGTACCTGCCAACATTGATGATATTGGGGTACCTGCCATCATTGATGATATTGGGGTTCCTGCCATCATTGATGATATTGGGGTTCCTGCCATCATTGATGATATTGGGGAACCTGCCATCATTGATGATATTGGGGTACCTGCCAACATGATGATATTGGGTTCGCCATCATTGATGATATTGGGGTACCTGCCATCATTGATGATATTGGTCATTGATGATATTGGGGTTCCTGCCATCATTGATGATATTGGGGTACCTGCCAACATTGATGATATTGGGGTACCTGCCATCATTGATGATATTGGGGTACCTGCCATCATTGATGATATTGGGGTTCCTGCCGTCATTGATGATATTGGGGTACCTGCCATCATTGATGATATTGGGGTACCTGCCGTCATTGATGATATTGGGGTACCTGCCATCATTGATGATATTGGGGTACCTGCCAACATTGATGATATTGGGGTACCTGCCATCATTGATGATATTGGGGTTCCTGCCATCATTGATGATATTGGGGTTCCTGCCATCATTGATGATATTGGGGTACCTGCCATCAATGATGATATTGGGGTACCTGCCATCATTGATGATATTGGGGTACCTGCCATCATTGATGATATTGGGGTACCTGCCATCATTGATGATATTGGGGTTCCTGCCATCATTGATGATATTGGGGTTCCTGCCGTCATTGATGATATTGGGGTACCTGCCATCATTGATGATATTGGGGTACCTGCCATCATTGATGATATTGGGGTACCTGCCGTCATTGATGATATTGGGGTACCTGCCATCATTGATGATATTGGGGTACCTGCCATCATTGATGATATTGGGGTACCTGCCATCATTGATGATATTGGGGTACCTGCCATCATTGATGATATTGGGGTACCTGCCGTCATTGATGATATTGGGGTACCTGCCATCATTGATGATATTGGGGTACCTGCCGTCATTGATGATATTGGGGTACCTGCCATCATTGATGATATTGGGGTACCTGCCATCATTGATGATATTGGGGTACCTGCCATCATTGATGATATTGGGGTACCTGCCATCATTGATGATATTGGGGTACCTGCCATCATTGATGATATTGGGGTACCTGCCATCATTGATGATATTGGGGTACCTGCCAACATTGATGATATTGGGGTACCTGCCATCATTGATGATATTGGGGTACCTGCCATCATTGATGATATTGGGGTTCCTGCCATCATTGATGATATTGGGGTACCTGCCGTCATTGATGATATTGGGGTACCTGCCGTCATTGATGATATTGGGGTACCTGCCATCATTGATGATATTGGGGTACCTGCCATCATTGATGATATTGGGGTACCTGCCATCATTGATGATATTGGGGTACCTGCCAACATTGATGATATTGGGGTTCCTGCCATCATTGATGATATTGGGGTAGCTGCCATCATTGTTGATATTGTGGTACCTGCCATCATTGATGATATTGGGGTACCTGCCATCATTGATGATATTGGGATACCTGCAAACAAGAAAGAAACCTGAAGTTGTATACAGGAAGACCTGGAAGTGGCAGGCGTGGGCTACAGGGCCCTGGGTGTGAGGGGAGGTACTGTTGGAAAGTGGTGCGGGGGGGGGGGAGGGTGCAGTAAAAGCTGTTTTTGTCTGCACACATACCCCCCCCCCCACCACCATCTCTCTTCCCCCATATTGGATGGCTCAGTCAGTTAGCATAATACATCTTGCCTATCAGCATAGAGTTACAACTAGACAATCATAACTATTTGCCAAAAGTCTACTACACCTCTACAGTTCTTCAAAAACGAAACCTTCCAATCAGAAAACTTGGTTCAACTGCGAAACATTTTTTCCCAGATATCATTGGTAAGTGTATTTGTGAAAATATAGATGTTCATTTGTATGTACTTATCCATGTTTATTTCCAGTGATGCTGGGCTCCAGTATCAGTATAAACTACGGGACTGTCAAGATGGAGACCCCGATTGGATGGACAGCCGTGTGTGACTCAGATTGGGATGACAGTGATGCCAAAGTGGCGTGTCGTGAGTTAGGATATGTTGATGGACGGGCTGAATGTTGCTCGAAGTTTGCTGGAGTGACATCCTTATTGACCTTCCGTTCTATCAACAACGTTAATTGTACGGGGGAAGAGGCTCACCTGGCAGATTGTCCCTCCACACTCAGGAGATCTCCATGCCGTTACAGGGGTCGCGCTGCTGTAATATGCTACAATACGACAATGGGACTTGTTAATATGAGTAAGTCTGACACTTACGGAGATTCCTGACAAGTTGAAAGTAAAATGTCATATTTTTCTTATATTTTGAAAAGAGGTAGCGCAAACCTTCAACATTCAAAATAAGGGATAGAATCGAGGGGCCCTGGAGCAAAATACCTGGTAACCCAGCATTCCTTCTTTGTGGTCTAATTGCTTTAAGATTTGGGGATATATTATCCAATTCATAAACCCTTTCTCCTAATTAAAGATTTAAATCTTCTTTCTCCTTTCACTTTAATTATCTCTATTTTAGTAGATGCTCAGGAGATGTAAACTTGGATTTGTTTGGAATAGCACTCACAAACAACAAAATAATATGTTTCCATATGATCTTACCTGTATATTCAGCTGTTGTTTAAGAAACTACTCTGTTTTAGCTTCATGGGGGACAAACTCAGAGCTAGGTCTTCCATTTTGAATTATCCGTAATGGCGCTGTGTACAGATTATGCTCCACAACACCAGTCAGATTATGTTGACTCGTTAGGAGTTCAGAATCCCAAATCTTAAAATGGAGAGTTTGCTGGTTTATTGGTTGTGGCCAAAAGTATCGGCAGATTTTGAGCTGCCCAGTATTTTTCCAACTATGACAGCTGGGGAGTTGGCCTTGATCCTGCATATTAGAGAAATTCCCTACAAGTTGAGCTACCTAATTCAGTAACACTACCAATTTTGAATAATATGAAAAATGATGAACTTGGCATGGATTATCTACATGTATGCGGCCCAGCTCAATGAGGCAAGCTTTTCCTCACACACAATGAGTTTTTGGAAGTTACACTTTCACCATCTTCATACACAAGCCTTGATAGATCGGACCATCTAATGCATTCAAACTCAGAGGTGTAAATTTCATATGGCGTATTCCTCCAGTATAGTTATTTCATTCCTCCTAATATGACCATATGTGTGACCAGATACATAGAACAGCCAATTAATAAATCACTCATATGACACGGTTTGAAAATACAGATAGATTCCAGGTCAGTCATGTTTTCGTTTCCAGGTCAGTCATGTTTTCGTGTCTATTTATAAATTAATCTGTGAACAGAAAAGTTGGCAATGTGTATGAAGATGCAATTTTACATAAACAGAACCATTTCTACATCAAAATAATTCACCTTAAGGCAGATTAAATATAGTATTTCAGAAAATAACATACATGTGTACAATGACAGATATTTCAGTTAATTATTACATAACAGTTTTGACAACTCTGATTTCAGGCACTGAAGTCCGGTTAAGCAGTGTGAAAAAAAGTCAGCTATGGGGCCGAGTTGAAGTGAGATATCATGGAGTGTGGGGTCAGATCTGCTCTGATAACTTTGATGATGCCGCGGCAGATATTGTCTGCAAGAGTAACGGGTATGCCAAGGGTGTGGCCTATGGATCGGCCAGTATAGGGGCAGGCCCAGTATGGCTGAGCCGGGTCACATGCTTGGGCAACGAGACAATGTTAGAGCAATGTAAACTGTCAGCATGGGGTAACCCTGTCATGCCATGTGGGAATGCCCATGTTCTCTGCTATTCAAAAGGTAAGAAAGTGAATGCTGGTGATAGGATTACGACATGTAGTGTGAGTCGAAAGATAATGCTGTGTGGGCAGGTTAGAGAGAACTACATACCTCTCTAACATGAAGGTAAAAAAGTTCCTTTTGCTTAATAAATTCAAGAATGTATCGGACTAAGAGGCATCTGCCATAGTCGACCCTGGCCACATCAGATGGTAAAAACAATGCACACTTTCATTGGAAAATCACTGATACGACATGTAACACTATAAGTGTGATGAAGATTTGGCCCCCATGTTGTGATGAATAAATCAAAAGTTATTGAGTAAAACTGACCTCCAGCTTTTACCTCCATGTTAGAGAGGTAGTTCTGTCTAACCTGGGAAGCAGTAATGCTGGACATGTATTCCTGTAAATTGTGCTTTGTCTAGCATTGCCAGCATGCTAATAGCAAATTATTCTGGATGATCTGTAACTTAAAGATGTTCATCTTCGTCTTCCCTGATAGTTCGCTAATACCTGCCATGTTAAAGGAGATGGGAGTCTCTTCGACGTCATTCTCAAATTGGCTCTGTATCAGTGCTTCATGAAGTAATGTGTTCCACGGACATAATCCATTCAATGTGATACTGAGATGTGTTTAGTTTGCAGAAAGTGGCTGTAGGGTGCCACTATATATGTACACGAACGCCAGGCTCTATGGGCAGTGTCGATGTGATGTAACAGAGAACACATCATTGGTAGTGTCACGTGTTCTTCACAACATAAACATTATTTCTATTCGATTCGGACACCTTTTCTGTCTTACCTGTGACATAATTCACCTCAACACTGAGATATCTAATGGTGATACCCAATATAATTATTTAAGATATGTTTTCCTAATGTACACAACCATACATGTTACAGGAAAAAAAATATTCAATTGTGAGATATTTTTACGATTCCCAAATTTCAGAGCTAAAAGTTTCATTGGTTGGCGGTGGTGTCAACTTTGGACGTGTGCAGATTACATACGACGGGCAAGTCGGCAGTATTTGTGACAGTCGATTCTCGGCTAATGATGCCAAAGTGATATGCCGTTCCCTGAATTACACAGACGGCCAGTATTTCAAAGAATCCTACTATGGCCCAGGAACAGGCAGGATCTGGATGAATGGTTTGGTGTGTGATTCCTCGGAGAAGTCTGTATTTCAGTGCAGGAACAGTGGCTGGGATATATACGAGAAATCATATTGTGCTAACCATTCTCGAGACGCATCAGTCTTCTGTGTTGGACCTGGTAAGTTTTGCCCTGTGGGCATCATGAGAATTTCTTGATAGGGGGTCATTTTGCGAGCCCAGTACTGCGCTGTCCAGCATTGGAAAATAATGTACAGCTGGGCACTGAGAGGGGTTCATTACGAACCCCGCAAATGATGCCCTTGCTACCCTGCAAACAGTGAATAATAAGCTTGGTAACTTTTGCTGGTATATTAGCCACTGCAAAAGTTTGATTGCCTGACATAATCTCCATGTTCCTGCATGTCCCTCTCAATATGATCGGTTGTTATTCTGAGATCAGATTTCACCAGGTATGGCATATTACGTTGGATGCAACGGTTCTCATCAGATCACCAAAGTTAAGCAACATTGAGCCCAGTCAATACTTGGATGGGTGACCAGGTGCTATACTGGCTGGCCTGATCGGTGTCCAGGATAATAGGAACTGTGGACACTCCTGTGTTCTGGCACATGTAGGCACCATCATGATATGACTGAAACATTGTTGAAAATGACGTTAAATCCTACTCACTCACTCACTCAGATTTCACCTACTAGTCCTACTAATACGCTTCGTGATGATTCGGGCATTGCATAAAAGCTCTGACTCTTTTTTTTTGAGATACGTAGCTAGGGTGAGCTGTTAGATAGTATTCCTCTTTTGTTAGAAAGACAAATATTTTTAATTTCAGAGGAGTATATTTGATTTCAGAGAATTAAATTGATTTTCAGTCTCTTTAATGAGACTTTTTTATCTCTTTTTTTCTACATACTGTATCTTGAAACACACGCAGAAAAAAATTGAACATTCTTTGTCAGAATAATTAGAACATTTTTTTTGACTGTCTGAATTCATCATCAATGTTTGAATTATTACAGAGAATACTGTATATTACCAGAAGTGGATGAAAACTAGTTTTCATCCACTTCTGATATTACATATATTTACACAAATATTATACATGTAACATGTTATATTGTGTGTTTGGAGAATATTAAACAATTGATAATTGCTCCATCACAGTATACATTTATGCAACATTGGCAGTCTGACTGTTGACCTGTTCTGTTGTAGTACGTTTGTACCAAGGTGGAGTGAATCATGGTATAGTTCAGATATTCAACAACAACCAATGGTACACTTTGTGCGGGACGGGATTTGACACTAAGGATGCAGGTGTTGTGTGTCGTGACCTGGGATACTCAAATGGCAGACAGCTACAACTAGGCACATATGGCCGAATGACAAACACTTTCAAGAGACCCTATATCAAATGTTCGGGTAATGAGTCTAGTATCTTGGATTGCCCATATAGCCGTGGCCTCAGGTGTAATCGGTGGTCATCGAGGACTAACTATGCAGCTGTTTCTTGTTACAACAACACATCTTACACCGGTATGTTACCCATGTCCCTATTGCAAATGTTGAATAGTTTTTTAAACTAGTCTGTGTCTTAAATTGAACAAATCAATCCCTTCAGCCAACAGATTTGAAGTCCTAAATTCAAACTCCAGGTAGGCCTATGTAATATGTCTATTTATTCGGCTTCAGACAAATTTGTCCAATGAAAACGAGCGATCAGAGTCACATGGTCGCTCTATATTTTTCCATCTACTGCAATTGATTGTACAGATAGCTTTCATGTTCATACCAAATAAAGATTTTCAAATTTGAGCCACGTGCCTCACACCACATATGTGATTGGACACCTAGAAAGTGCCATCATTACTCGCCCGGGGGTCCTTTTCATTGACATTGGTATAATATATCTACTGTTTCAGTCTTTCGTTTTTGGAAACAGCAGGAGTGCTATAAATCAATCTCCTAATCTGATTGGAGGAATATAAATCACAGATCCTGAAGGCGTTTAGTATACAGAGAAGTTGTTGTAAGGAGTGCTGTTTCCACTCGCCTAGGTCAATTTTAGGAGTGTGATTAGGAGTGTGGTGTGATCACATTCCTCAAAAACGATTGACTGTTGTCTATCTTTAAGTAATTGTGACTTTGCTGTTCTCTAGGACCAAAGGTCAAGCTGGACAGTGCTGGGTCTGGATACGAAACTGTGGCCGGTCGTGTTCTTGTCCGACATCACAACTTGTGGGGGTCCATATGTAATTTATATTGGGATGACAAAGATGCTAATGTGGTGTGTCGAGAGTTGAACTTTACTGGAGGTCTGGCCATGCAGTATGCTGTGTCGTCACGTGGTCCTTACGTACTATCTCAGATGGACTGTAATGGTAATGAGACTTCCATCTTCAACTGTCGTAGAGGCACTCAGACATGTACGACATCGTCAACCAACATGGAGGCTGGTGTACTCTGCTATAACAGCGAAAGTGAGTATCTCTTCGGCACAAATGACAAATTCATTTAGAAATCTATCACACTGATAGGAAACAAAATGTTCATGCATAAGCTGGACTGTTGCATGTATTTGTTGAAGAAACAGATTTTTTCTCTCTTTTCATTAGCCATAAACTTAGTTAAACAGTTTCAAGTACTTTTTTTCAGGAAAAAATTGTGTGAGTGGACATATGTTTTATTTAAATTTATATATATATATTTAGAAAAAATACAAAACAGCTTCTGGAATGAGCTACATTCTTCTATTCCGACTGCAGTTTTGAACCATATGTTCTTATCAAGGAATATGCTGTGTTGTCACATGGTCCTTGATAAGAACCGCAGTCGGAATGGAAGAATGTAGCTCATTCCTATTTCAGATCGATGTTACAGGGGTTTTATTTGTTTTTATGAAAATGTAAAAAACTAGGTTCTGGCAGATGTATGAATGACATTGAGAAATGTTAATTAATTTTATGGTCTTAGTTGCAGGCATTTCAAACTTCAATTTCGCACACCTTGCCTCCATCAGAAATCAAAAAATGCCACAATGTCGGCAGATCAATTATGTGTCAGAAATTAGTTATTTCTTTCCTAGATTCAAATTTCCAGACTTCAAATAAACAATTGTAATATTATGATTAGTCCATGCTACAAATGGTCTTACTACGTCTATTACCATTTGTTGCCACTGTCACCGATACGAATCAACATGGGCTCATTCATTAGTACCTTTGATCAAAATTTTTATTGCGAATGGGATCTAATGAAAATCAGGGGTGATTGATCATATTTTTCTCAAAAATCATGGTGAGCGATTTCAGATAGGGTGGTGGATTTATCTGAGGAATTTCTTCATATGTTGTAGAAATCCAGAGAAATAGCTAGTAGTTTTAGTTTCAGTTGATTTACGTATTAAGTGGAACTTCTGTTGAACTTAATTATTTCAGAACCAAGGATCCGATTGGTCGGAGGTGATGGTGCATCTGGTCGCGTGGAGATTGTGTACGAGAATCAAGTGGGGACAATCTGTAATCAGGGCTGGGGGTCTACGGATGCTTCCGTCCTCTGTAGTATGCTGGGATATGTTGACGGAGAAATACGTTTGTAAGTCTGAAACATTTATCGTATGTTTCCACTACCACTATGACTTGTCCAGGACAATGCAGTATTTTTGTGTTGTATAGTATTAGAACTTGTTTCGGCATTTCGTCAACTTCACTTACAAATTAGAAAATGCATAATTTTCTTTTCTCAGTTAAAGAGGTTATAAATTCTTGTAATGATTGTCCAGATACCAAATCCAGTCAAATACGACCAAGTGAGAAATGTCACACACCAACATGTCGTATCCCTCACTTTGTGCTGAAATGTTGCATGCCAAAATGTTGCTGCTTCTACTGACTGACTGTGGAGCTTCATGGTTTTGGATGTAGATGCTACAATATTTGGTTTGTTAGTTGTTCATGATTAAATTTGTGAATGTCTTATTTAATTTCAGGAATAATTTTCCTGCTGGCAAGGGCCAGGTTTTCATGAACCAGTTGCGTTGTTCTGGTGCTGAGGAGTCTATTTTCCAGTGTAGAAGTCAGGGATGGGGTAACGTGGATGAATCGTGTCTTGACCACTCGAGAGATGCCGAAGTCTTCTGCTATAGAAATGGTATGTTGTAATGCAGATGTTATACAGCGTGTAGTACAGATTGATAAATTATCACAATGGAAGGAGAGTTGCACTACAAGCAATCCTAATGCATTGACAGCATACATCAGCATCAGATTGTATGATCAGCTTGTCCATTGTCTTAGCACAACCATTTCAATGTCAGAGCCAAATGAGATTGTTAGTTTGCAAATTATCTGCATGATTTTGAACCATTTTTTCAACTTCCTGTTTTGATCACTCCTGATTTCATAGTAGAAAACTTCACTTCCTGTGAACGGATAATTAGAGGGATTACCATACCCTTGTTATTGCTGAATTGCTAAATTGAAAGTAAAACTGTAAACTGCAACAATAGTCAATATATCCCACTGTTCTCAATGGTAGATAGAAAATCAAAATTATACCACTATATACTATATATAGTTGAGAAATGTCAGGGGGTTTTTTCTCAGAATTTTGAATCTAAATATACTTTGTATCTAAGATGTCTATAATGACAAGACCATCCTTGCTACCGGGAGCCCTGGTAAACAGCTTTGCCAAAAATACTAATCCATTGATTACGTCGCATACTCTAATCAGCCAATCCTGTGGTTTGCTTTGCTCTGTTTGAAGCAGAGGTCACAGAGGTTGGATGCTGATGTCAGTCTTCCAATGTGCGTCACTCAGCATCTCAGCCAATCAGAAGTGCATGTGTCACAAGGCCACTCCTTATTTGTCGGTTTAAATGAAAGCCGAACTATCTCATGAATATGTAATAATTTAGGTACAGGGTCTCCAATGAAATAGCCTGTGCCCCTGACTGATTGACTATGGGCAGTGTAAAGTTGACCATGGTGTTCATGATGAAAGACAAGATTGGACATAGTTAGAGAGATTGTCATTAATTTCAGCTTGCGTTTCCGTGAAAAACTCTCGCCCTTGGCTATAGCCACGAGAGCATGGCTACTTCTGTCAGTCGACCTATTCGAAGGTTTGGTAGATGATTCAGAGACATCCCATTAATAGAGAAGCATTTTAGGGACGGACTTCAATACCGCTTAGGATATATCTTACAGCTACAAAGACTGCTCATTGGTTTATTTGAATTAAAAAAAAAAAAAATCTAAAAATCCTTTTAACTTGTAGAGAGAAAAATGGAAGACTATCCAGTCAGTTATATTGTTTTTGAAGAATATCGTTGAATATACGACAATCTGTTCAATTTCTTACCTTTACAGTACGTGTGACCGGGGGCTCGAATTCTGTGAATTATACAACCGGGAGAGTGCAGGTGTACTTGCATGGCTCATGGGGTGGTGTGTGCGCGGACAATTTTGACAATTCCGATGCTGAAGTAGTCTGCAAAGAGTTGAACTATAACTACGGCATTATTTTAAGTCCTGGGTTGTTTGGCCGATATTATCAGTCAAGGATGCTGACTGACATTAACTGTACAGGCTCTGAAAAGTCTGTCCTTGACTGTGGCTACACGCAGGAAAGGTGTTCTAACTCTGGGTTGAATTATGCGACTGTGGCATGTTCAAACGCAAGGACAGAGCAAGGTGAGTCTCCACAACAATTGATTATCTTTGCTGTAAAATATAATCATAGACAAATTGTTTGTTTAAAATTTTGTTGTTTTCAGAATTAACATAATCTAATCACAATCATCGTTTGAAATACCTTGTATTTTCAGTTAATTTAGAAAATTGTGAGAAAAAGTAATGTTTGTGTGGTAAATCATGTCTGCTCGGTGCTTGGATAAGTAAAATTGGAGATGAACAGATCATTTTGTTTTGGGGCCCTCGGTGGCCGAGTGGTCTATTAAGGCACTTCGTTGGTGACCGCTCTCATCACACTGCTGAACCGGCACAGGTTCGAGCCCAGCTGGTCCATGTGTGAAAGTTTGTTAGTTACTTGCCGACGGGTGGGGATTCTCTCCAGGTACGCCGGCTTGGAATTCCTCCACCAGCCAAGCAGACTGTCACCATGTGAGTGAAATAACCTTGAGTGTGACATTAACCCAACCTCTTCCCCCCCCCCCCTTCCCCCTTCCCTCTTTTTGTTTTGAATAACAGTTTTCCTCTCTTCTTTGGGATCATGCAGAATACATGCATTTTCTTCAAATGAAATTCTCATATTATTCTCGTATTATTTTCAGGTATGAAGGCTTATCTCGCGCCCATGTATGGTCGTATTTATGCGGGCGAAGTAACAATAGAGAGATATGGGACCAATGGAACGGTTTGTGCAGATTCTTGGGATGACAAAGACGCACAGGTGCTATGTAAACAGCTCGGTTATGCTGGGGGCATGGCCTTGGGACGGTCCTACAGCTTCTATAGCTCATCCCCAATCTGGCTGAGTCAATTAAATTGTACTGGATCAGAGACGTCCCTGTTCGACTGCCCGCATCAGAAAAATCCAAACAACAGTTGTACATACTCTTACAATCGCCGTGCCCTGGCCTTGTGTTACCAACAAAGTATGTATTAACAGTACAAATTGTGTCCCTATTCCATCTCTAAATCAAAACTATTTCTTACTTCCTTGCCATATTCATAGTGCTACTCTCATGAATTTATGGTAACTATACCTATAGAGCTTGCGTCGGTACAACGGGCAAGCCTACCTGCTGATTATTCTCTGGGAGTCGGCTTTCACGTCTGTCCCACACCAAGCCAGTATATCTTCTATCCTTCACTCAGCCCGTGAGCCAATCTCATTGACTATTATAAGTGAAATGCGAAAGACTTTCAATTTATAATAAAACCTGGGTTAATAGTTTTGAAATAATTTGTTTAAATAATTAAAAAATAAATGGTGTGCTGCAATTGGTGACATCATCTAGGCTCACTACCTGTTGTCCGGGATACAATTGGTGAGGTTATATAGACTCACTACCTGTTGTCCGGGATACAATTGGTGAGGTTATATAGACTCACTACCTGTTGTCCGGGATACAATTGGTGAGGTTATATAGACTCACTACCTGTTGTCCGTGATACAATTGGTGAGGTTATATAGACTCACTGCCTGTTGTCCGGGATACAATTGGTGAGGTTATATAGACTCAATACCTGTTGTCCGGGATACAATTGGTGAGGTTATATAGACTCACTACCTGTTGTCCGAGATAAATGTTTGAGATAAATTTGACCCAGCGTCATGAGATAATGTTAGTTTCCTCGCTGATGTAGTTTTCTATGTACTAAAAACAGTTCCACAATCAAGTGACATAAACAATGTTTTTCGGGATAGGTCATCGTTCACTGATTTTGGATTCTTCTTTGAATTGACTCTTTAGGCTTGACTGATATTTTTTTACCACACCAAATCATTCAATCAAAATGTGTCCATTGATTGGACAGCGGGATAAATGAGCAATAATGCTAATTACACAAAAATGGAAGGGAATATATCAAATATAATTGTCATATACCCAACCTAGCATTGTACACATTACCTCACCAAGCATATTAAATATTTCTTTCCAATTGTTTTCGAAGAAACGGTGTTTTTGCTCATTTCTCCCATTGTTTAGCCTAGGCCCTCATGGAGGACATGTCCAGTGTACATGGTGTATTGCCTTCATCTTCGCCCGACTCTATGCGCTGGTGCATGATGATCACTAAACTGGCGAATCGTCTATTGACCTAATCTGTAAACCCAGCAATAATTGACGTCCCATCACCCACGAAGATTTACAAATTTGTTTTTGCTGTCATAGTTTCAGGACAAACCCAGAATTATAATAATATCCTGTATTTCCATCAACATTTTCTGATAGGTCTACAGATTCGTCTGCAAGGTGGTGGTAGCTCGAGTTCAGGTCGTGTGGAGATTGCTTACGATGGGGTCTGGGGAAGTGTATGTGATAACAGCTGGAATACCTTCGATGCCAGAGTGCTCTGTAAACAACTCGGCTTCTTGGATGGAACAGCCACCAGAAACTCCCAGTTTGGTCCTGGTCATGGACCGGTGTGGATGAATGGACTGCAGTGTAACGGAGACGAGTCAACGTTGTTTTCCTGCGCTAATGGTGGCTGGAACAGAACCATCTATAGTTGTACAGATCACGGAGATGATGCAGGAGCTATTTGTTATGGGAGAGGTAAAATGAAACCTAGTGTAGTAGGCCCAGTTGATCTTCCATTTGACAAAACTTGTACTAGTGCATGTAACACAGTGAAACACAGTAAACCAGCCAACCTCTAAATACTGACATTATCCATGGTCCCTATACTTAAATTTAAAGTATTTTGTACCTTGATAAACCAGAACCCTGCAAAACTGGATATGGTACTATAATCTGGTTCCAAGCATAGTGGCCGGGTTTGCACAGGTTTCACACTTTCACTTTCGAAGAAATGGTTGACTATATGGTTCTGCCAAGGCAAACTGTTGCAAACCAGAATTAGCCCATTGTAGCAAGACTGCATCATCGATATCTCACTTCCATGGACCAGGAAGATGTGATCTGGCTCTGATCCTTTGAAGAAGAGTTGATAAATGTTGCAATTGCTTGGGATTATTCTTCTTTTTTCGAGTGAAACTCCATTGAACCAAACTCCTTGCTGCTCTGTTGAAATGTACGTACAACTTTCATAATCCCTCTAAGAATTTGATCACAGGAAATACAATTTCCACTATAAAATCTTGGGATGATCAACTTTATTAGAACAAGTGGACCAAATTGTTCAAAATCATGCATAATTATTTCAGTGATCAATTTTATTAGAACCGCCAATTGAATTTTGATGGGGAATGAATTATTAGAGGGATTACCAAGTGGGGAACAATCCAGTTTTAATTGTTGTTGAAGAATTGCTTGATTACTAATTAACCAACATGTGTAATTTGACGCATATCTATATGAACTTCATATATACATCAACCATGAGATAGGACTTCCCTCTCTCATTAAAAAGAAAATAAGATCATTTGAAACAGTTCTTTTCTTCTCTTGTGCAAAAGCAACATATCGCAAATCCTGCTAGGACATCCATATAACTTCAAAATTTTACCTTTGCATTGTGCTGTTATCCATCAGTCTTTTCAAGGAAGGGCGAGCGATCGCTTGCGCTCGCACCCACACACGCCCAAAGACATCCAGGCGGCCGATTTATCACTCGCCCACATTTGTAACGAAATCCTGCAAAATGGTATCATAAAGCAACAGAATCGCATCCCGTAAAACTTTAATTTAAAATGTAAATGCCTATTGTAATTGATGCCACATTTCTTCATATTTTGTATTTATAGTACGGCTGTTACCAAATGACACAATTGGGGCATTGATGATTTATGATGATGGTAAGCTTTCCTTGGTATGTGACGAATCATTCAATGACGTCGATGCTACAGTTGTTTGTAAACACCAGGGCTATTTATATGGCAAAGCTGTTGGAGGTTCAGCATTTGGCAGCATTGTCTCACCTTTGACCATAGCCAACGTGCAATGCCCTTCAGGTGCAGAGACATTTGAAAGTTGTACATATGATAAAGTGGCTGTAGGCACTGGCTGTTCATCGAAAAACTACGCCTCTGTCGTCTGCAGCAACCAGAAAACTACATTTGGTGAGTCTGGATTCAGTTTATCATAATTTGAATGTAACAGTGATAGTGTTCTTTTTTTCTGATATTTGTATGTCAAATGCCTAGCTGTGAACATCTATGACATTCTGTCCCAACATTTCAACCATTTCTCAGTATACTACGGTCGAATCTGCTCTTACGTTATTGAGCAACCACTGGTCGCTAATGACCTCAATATATAGTACTCCATCCAATGGGTTTTCCATTTTTAAATCGCCTTAATTAAACAACCACCTGCCTTAAGGGGTTTCGTTACCTTTCAGGTTGATGGTAAACCCCCTAAATAACAGTCTTATATTGTACGTACATGCATGTAGTACTACTTAAAAAAGTGTATGTTATACAAAACTATGGGTTCTTGATCATGCTGATTTCTAGCAACAGAGAGAAGTGTCAAAATGACATGTTAAAAGGTAGGAGAAAACCTCAATTTCAAAATGTTGGTAGGCTGGAAATAAAGTGTACATTTGAAGTTTTTCTATCAGATGGTTGAAATTTTAACTGTTTATAACAGATTTGAGGAATATTCCACCTTCAGTATTCTTTCTCAATTGATACGATTGATCATTTGTCTAGAAATGTAGGTTTTTGTGAGGTATATCGGGTGACTTCCGAAAACAAAAGGAAACAAAATCCCTTAATGGTTCTACCAAATGGTCTCCACACCCCATACCTTTTTGATGCTAAATCGTTGTAAGAGGTAATATTGACTTACTAGCAGTTTACTATTTCTGAGAATGGTCAAAGTTTCAACAAACAAACTTGAAAGCATCACACCTGTTTGGAAATGGCGAAGGCCGTGACCTGCTTGAATATGCTGTCGGAGTATGATTACGATCATTCGTAGCTGCAAGCAATCATAGCGAATTTTCTAGTCGACATTTCCATTGTAACGACAGCAACCTCACAAAGCTAAAACGTGATGCCTTTTTTGACGTCATGATGAAGTCATCATACACAATCGAGGTGCAACATACCTCACAATAGATGTCCGACATCACTACTCGATATTATACGACATGATGGTAATCACACTCTGACATCAAGGGTCAGAGGTTACGGTTTCAACACATTTTACCACATCTGTTTATTGTGTTAAAGAAATTAAATTGGATGTTATTTTTCATGGAAAAGAATATAAACTTGTTCTTTACACAACTTCTCTGTATGTTTTCATGTAAAGTGTGCAGGGGGTATTTGGTGGAACCTTTAAGAGACCAATTTCTCTGTTCCTCAGAGTGGTCTCTTGGTGCAGGTTTGACTGTTTTAGGCTATTCTATAATCTCAGGTTTTTGGAGGAAAATGCGCTAATAGTTGGCCCAGTATATCCCCCATAGGGTTCCTGCAAAGTTAAATTCCAACTCAATCACTCCCCAAATTGATTTACATTGAAACCTGTGAATACCGACACCTGGGTGAACCGACCAACTTCTAAATGGTATTATCCATTGTCCCAGTACTTAAAGTGTTTTGAACCTTAATAAAACAGAACTCTGTAAAAACCGACATCATGATCTGGTCCAAGCATGGTCGGTTTACACAGGTTTCACTGTATATTGTACCTAAAATGATCAGTGAAGCTAAACATGTATTTCAATGTAAATTTTTGGTCAAATTTCAGACTACAAGCTTCGTCTGTCTGAGAAAGACAAAGGGACGTTGGAGGTACAGTTCTGGGGCGAGTGGGGTTACGTGTGCAGTGATGGCTTTGACGATGTAGATGCCACTGTTATTTGCCGAGAACTCCAATACACAGGCGGCTATGCTTATAATCAAACCTCGAATCGTCGATATAGCTATGACAGCAAGATCGTGTGGTTAAAAGACATCACATGTACTGGGAATGAACAGATTCTTGGCCGATGTGAGAATGCTGGATGGGGGAATGTCGTTAACTGTTCCACAGATTCTATTGCTGGAGTTGTTTGCTACCGTGACAAAGGTATCAGTACATACTCACATATGATCTAGTAATGAACTAAACTAATTTTATATTTCATCCTCATTTCATACATCAGATCAATATAAAACTCAGATCTCGGGATATTATATCTCACATTATCGCTAAAAAACTCCAGTGCGAATTTGAAACTTCATCTGTGAGCCAAAAATCAGGTGGCTATTTGAGAGAAACAACTGCGAGCAGTAGCTACCAGGGACCAGGTCTACACAGGGCCTAGTGTTCAGGTCTATGCCGGAATGTGGCTGCCAAACTGTTCGGCTAATCGACTGTATTTTGCATTCAGTGCAACAGTCCATAGCCATTACAATATACAGCAGCCTAGTAATCTGTACCTAGAATAAATGCTTACAATATAGATAAAGTTTCTCACAAAATCCATGTCTTCATATTACGCCAATTTTGATTGGTTGATGGCAACCATCTTGTTCCATACAGAAGCTTTCTAGATATTACTTGAGACCTCGACCCATTGGTCCTCTGTACTAAGTTTTGCATCAATCAGTTTAGCGCTTTTCAGAGGAGATGATCTTAGAAGGTTTGGCGTTAAATCTGATATGGCCGCCAAACTGTTCAGTCAATCAAAAATATTTGCTTTTAGTGCAATGGACCATGACCTTCCCGATATATCGCAGTAACCTAGAAATCTGTATCTATCAAGGGTAAAAAAAATAAGCCATTGCAAAATTGGTAAAAGTTTTTCACAAAATTCAAGACAGCGGCCAAACCTAGGAGTAAAATTTTTGCATATTCGTGATCGCCATATCATATAACATATATTAGTCCCTTTCCCCGGCCATCTTTTGTCAAGCAGCAACAAACCCTACAGAAGAATTGAAGACCGTGATCTATAGATTACCTATGCCAAATTTCGAATTGATCAGTTCAGCTGTTCCAGAGTTTTGCGTTAAATCCAAGATGGTCGCTAAACCGTTCAGTCAATGACTGGTATTTGCTTTCAATACAACAGACAATGGCCTTCCCCATATAGTGCAGCAGACTAGGAATCTGTACCTATCATGGTTCAAGAGAATAAGCCCTTGCAAAATTTGTAAAGATTTTTACAAAATTCAAGATGGCAGCCAAACCATGTGACCTAAGAGCAAAATTTTGCATATTCGTGATCTCCGTATCATACAACATATATTTAGTCACTTTCCCCGTTCAAATCCGTTACTTAAAAATCCGACAATTTTGATTGGTCGGTGGCGGCCATCTTGTTTCAAGGAACAACCGGTGGCGGCCATCTTGTTTCAAGGAACAACAAACTCTGCAGAAGAATTGGAGACTCTGACTCATAGATTACGTACTCCAAGTTTCATGTTGATCGGTTCAGTGGTTCCTCCGAAGAAGAGCTTCAAAGGTTTTGACCATTTTCCAAGATGGCCACCATACAATCTGACCAATCAGAGCCCACTTGTAATGTGCTATTCTCTAGTAGGTCTACTATCAACTGTCCAAGTTTCAAGTTTGTGGGCCAAGCCATTCTGGAGATATCGCCAACACAAAAACTGGTGGAAAAAAGAATAATAGTGAATCCGAACGATTTCAATAATGCCCCTTGCAATTACACATATGGGCACATGGACCAACATAGTGAATATACAGCAAAATAGTATCCAGATAAGTTATCATGGCAAACATTCTTCTCAAGAAAGTTCAAGGTTTCCTCCCACTGAATAGTCTAGTTTTTGTCGGCTAGCTAGAAATAACAAAAGACAGTCTCGTGGAAAGATTGTAAATATCCCTGAACAACACACCAATCAAATGTCAAATTGAAAAGGCAGAATTGTTCTGATTGGCTTATTTTTGGATCTCGGAAAATACCAGCAAACAGCTCGCATAATTAAATTTTTCATAGCGTCATCTCAATTTCCTGATAGACTATCTTGGTTTACCCAGATTGACATGACAGGAGATATTGTATTTTGTAATCCTTGTAATAAAGTGGTCAGCTCCTGATTTGTACTGGTCCTCTTCCTACCTTACACATTTCAGAGAATATTTCTTAGCACATTGCACTGTGTGAATCAATCTGTTTGAAACCAGATCTAAAAAAGAGCTCCCTGTCTCACATGTCACTGATTTAAGATCTGGGACCAAGGCCTGGGTTTCTGTGTTCAAAAACAGCTCCCCGCACATCAAGGCAAAGCATCTGGCCTGTCTCACTTTGCAGCGAGCAGGTTCCGAAATGGCGGCCGGCTATTGACTAAAAGCAGGCCAAAATTTTGACAAAGCAGGCGATGTAGAAAATGACCTGCTAAAAAAAAAATCTCGACCGAAAGTAGCAGGCCATAATTTTCCTGGCCATTCCTACCTATATATAATTTTGTTTCCGTTTCACACAACGTAAATTGAATTCTTCGTGGGCGATATCATCGTATAAATACTCCACTAAATGCGGGAGTAAAGCAGAAAGTACGAACGAAGCATGATGCCTCTTCAACTTCCGGCTGTGCACAAAGCAGTTATTTCCCTTGCTTAATTCCTTGATGCAATTATCTCCCTTGGGAGATCACTTCCGGCTTCTTGACGGTTCCTTCTTGACAGCATGCGAAGAATATGTCGCAAAACACAGTCAAACTATCAACGCTGAAGTCGTGGAAATGCGACGGATTGAGATTTTACAGTCCGAAAAGCGCAATGGACAGCAAGTTGTAGTTAGCGTCTGTTGTGCCCTGTCTGTTCATTCATTGTAAACCAATTAATTGTGAAGCTTTCAGACTGAGGGAATATATTTCATTAATATAATATTGGAATGGTTGTTCATTATTCCCCTCTATTTCTTCCCGGGATACAAATTGATACATGACAGATTGGCAGTGTGCACTTTATGCGGTATTATGATTATTGGTGGATTTGCACATGTAGAAAAAAAATAGCTGTCCAACTTCATAAATAGCAGGTGATGTTAGATTTGACCTGCAATTTTTTTTTCAATGAAAAAAAATAGCAGATCATCACAAATTTCCTAATTCGGACCCTGGCGAGGGAGCAACGGGTGTACGCAAATCTCATCTCTGTTTTAGCTCGTTTCATAAGGTTAAATTTTTATTCTGTAGAAACCATGATGATATTTGATTAAGATTAAGAGAATGTAGATATATCGAACATCTCCAGGACACATTTCTCTCATCATAATATCTCAAGGTCAACCTGTCTTCCCCACACAGTTGTGGTCTGACGTTTCAAACACACATCTCTAAATCATGGAGAAGCGCTGTAATAGGTCAGTACTCAGAACACAGAAATGGTGGTGTTGATCCCAGATCTACATGAGCGACGAGTAAATAATGAGGAGCATTTTTGTATATTTAAATGAGATTCGGTGTGAATGTGAAGCCTTGGGGGATGTAAAATCAACCTCGACACTCCCTCCCAATAATCTTTATATCATTTGTGGATGATAATTGGTTATAGCCATACATTTGCAGTAGGAAAAATGCCATGCATTCATGGCCTTGAAAATATTTATTTTGTGTGTCTTTTGTGAGTACATCCATTATCCAGGCATTCACTGCATAATATTACATTGTTCTTTCCAGGATTTGAGGTCAGACTCGCCAATGGTTCCGCTTCGCATGGTCGGATAGAAATAGGTGTCGATGGCAAGTGGGGAACCATCTGTGGGTACGGATGGTCTGGCGATGATGCTGCTGTTTTATGTCGGTCGCTGAACTTCACATCAGGACGAGCTATTACCAACAATTATTTCGGTCCCGGCAGTGGACAAGTATGGATAGGGAACTTAGATTGTGATGGGACAGAGTCAAACATACGACAGTGCCGCATCTCAGGGTTTGGTGGTGATGTGTCTACTCTCTGTAACAGTCATGTTAATGACGCCGGTGTATATTGCTATCATACGGGTGAGTCCACATACATTCTCTCATAATTCAATCACCCTTTTGAAATACAATTCTCAATCCCGATTTTGTGGACCAAATTCAATGAATTTGATCACCTTCTGAATGATTAGAGTAATGAATAAATATTGCATTAACTGCTGATTATTTCTCCATATCCCTGTTCTAATAAATTTGGCCACTTTCTAATTTTATGTGAAATTTCATTTCCTGTGACTGAATTAGTTACTGAGTTAGTTACTGTCACCATGGTGTGTAATGAAGTACTGCATTAGTTATGGTCACCATGGTGTACTACATTAGTTAATGTCACCTTGGTGTGTAATCAAGTACTACAGTAGTTACTGTCACCATGGTGTGTAATCAAGTACTATAGTAGTTACTGTCACCATGGTGTGTAATCAAGTACTACATCAGTTACTGTCACCATGGTGTGTAATCAAGTACTACATCAGTTACTGTCACCATATGCTGTGTAATCAAGTACTGCACTAGTTACTGTCACCATGGTGTGTAATCAAGTACTGCATTAGTTATGGTCACCATGGTGTGTAATCAAGTACTACATTAGTTAATGTCACCTTGGTGTGTAATCAAGTACTATAGTAGTTACTGTCACCATGGTGTGTAATCAAGTACTACATCAGTTACTGTCACCATGGTGTGTAATCAAGTACTACATCAGTTACTGTCACCATGCTGTGTAATCAAGTACTGCACTAGTTACTGTCACCATGGTGTGTAATGAAGTACTGCATTAGTTATAGTCACCATGGTGTGTAATCCCCCTCACGGAAATAGGGCGCAATTAGGGCGCATTTAAGGCGCAAATGGGGCGCATGAATTGAGACAGCTAGGGTGCAGTTGGGGCGCGCGCCCTATCTGCGCCCCCAATTTTGCCATTAGACTCAATATGGCTAGGGCGCAAATTAGGGCGCGTTCCAAATATGTTAATTGCGCCTTATATGCGCCCTATTAGAGAATAGGGCGCAGTCTTAGGGCGCAGATAAGGCACAATTGGGGCGCAGAAAAGGCGCAGTTGGGGCGCGATTAGGGCGCACTCTCAGAATAATAGCATGAATGTTGTACTGATAGGCGCAGTTAGGGCACATTTGGGGCGCAGTTAGG
This sequence comes from Hanleya hanleyi, assembly GCA_036873755.1. Classification (NCBI taxonomy): domain Eukaryota; kingdom Metazoa; phylum Mollusca; class Polyplacophora; order Lepidopleurida; family Hanleyidae; genus Hanleya; species Hanleya hanleyi. The sequence continues at coordinate 158,795 of JAVTVY010048491.1, read as the reverse complement.
GCGCAGTTGGGGAACAGAACAGTATACATGCCATGCTAACCATGTTCTACCCTCAGTAAATAAAGTTTATCTATCTATCTATCCATCATGTACATAAATTGAAGATATAAGGTGAAAGATGATTATTGGCATCTAACTAGTCTAAATAAATCTAATTTTGCTGTGCAGGTACATATTATTTTCATCTACATGTACAATGTGCATTCATGGTTAGAATTACATTTATTAGAAAATATATGTGCATGTACTACAGTCAGCTGTTGTGGAATTGGTACATTAGGTCATCTGACACTGTCGTTCACTTTTTCTTGTGTATAACACTCACCAAAATCTTGTTAGATGGGCATGAAATCTTCAAATTCAAAATGGTTCTTTGAAACCAATATGTCTGCCTTTCTTTTGTTAATATCAGCCAATAAGATAAAGGTCATGTGACAGTTCTGACTAATCAGATAACATGCTACTGTGCAGATAATAGGGCGCAATTAGGGCGCACTCTGAGAATAATAGCATGAATGATCATGTACATGTACTGGTAGGGCGCAGTCGGGGCGCAGATAAGGAGCAATAGCTTCTTCAAGTAAAAGTCTGATTTTTTTTGTTGAAATAATGTTATTAAATTTAGTATGAAAGTCCAAATTTTACATTAATGAATTTATAGCCCAGAATAGTGAAGAAAGCAAACAGTCTAAATTTTTGAGAAAAACTGTTTTACACTAAGACATGCATGCACATGTCTTTAAAATGACACATGCATATGTGATTACTAGCTAAATGAATGTTGGTGAAAAAAGTTCAGAAGGCACAAGTATACATGTATGGTTCACTCTGAATTTTAGATAAAATGGTTATGTCCAGAGGGCGCATTTAGGGCGCAGTCTGAGTTCTCGAAAAAGTAGTTATGTCCACAGGGCGCAGATAGGGCGCAGTCTGAAGTTTGGAGAAAACATCAATGTCCACAGGGCGCAGTCTGAATATCAGAGAAAATTTCAAACTAAATAAGGCGCAGTTAGGGCGCGCGCCCTATCTCTAGCTTCTAGGGCGCATTCCTGAAGGGCGCAATTAAGGCACAGCAGGGTGGATGGGATGAAGAAATGGGGCGCAATTAGGGCGCAGTAGATAGACAAGGCGCAAGTAGGGTGCAATTGGGGCGCAGATGGGGCGTGCGCCCTATTTCCGTGAGGGTATACTAATGTCACCTTGGTGTGTAATCAAGTACTACATTAGTTACTGTCACCATGGTGTGTATAATGAAGTACTGCATTAGTTATGGTCACCATGGTGTGTAATCAAGTACTACATTAGTTAATGTCACCTTGGTGTGTAATCAAGTACTACATTAGTTACTGTCACCATGGTGTGTAATGAAGTACTGCATTAGTTATGGTCACCATGGTGTGTAATCAAGTACTACATTAGTTAATGTCACCTTGGTGTGTAATGAAGTACTGCATAGTTATGGTCACCATGGTGTGTAATCAAGTACTACATTAGTTAATGTCACCATGGTGTGTAATCAAGTACTGCATTAGTTATGGTCACCATGGTGTGTAATCAAGTACTGCATTAGTTATGGTCACCTTGGTGTGTAATCAAGTACTACATTAGTTACTGTCACCATGGTGTGTAATGAAGTACTGCATTAGTTATGGTCACCATGGTGTGTAATCAAGTACTACATAAGCTAATGTCACCTTGGTGTGTAATCAAGTACTGCACTAGTTACTGTCACCATGGTGTGTAATGAAGTACTGCATTAGTTATAGTCACCATGGTGTGTAATCCCCCTCACGGAAATAGGGCGCAATTAGGGCGCATTTAAGGCGCAAATGGGGCGCATGAATTGAGACAGCTAGGGTGCAGTTGGGGCGCAATTAGTTACTGTCACCATGGTGTGTAATGAAGTACTACATTAGTTACTGTCACCATGGTGTGTAATCAAGTACCACATTAGTTACTGTCACCATGGTGTGTAATCAAGTACTACATTAGTTACTGTCACCATGGTATGTAATCAAGTACTACATTAGTTACTGTCACCATGGTGTGTAATCAAGTACTACATTAGTTACTGTCAACTTTGTGTGTAATCAAGTAACTACATAATAGTTACTGTCTACTTTGTATGTAATCATGCAAGTACCGGTACTACATTAGTTACTGTCACCTGATAGTGTGTAATCAGGCCTCTGTTAGTTGATAGTTCGTTTCTCATGACCTTGAATTTCAAAATACAAATGCTAAATGCTGTAATTATTATTATTAATTATTAATTAATATGAAAGCAGAAAATCAGATTTTCAAAATCAATGTAAATAATGTATGTATACTCGTGTAGACAAATCAGTGAAACAGTGATATTCCGATCACTTACTCTAAATTTTAATGTCGGGAGACCTCTGTGGGAGAGGTCGTTTTTCAAATTCACAATAGTGACGTTGTTCGCCGAGTCCAGGTCCAAGGAGCTGAAAAATGTCCCACCGCCGCCATCTTTAACTTGGACAACCACCTCGTCGATGTGAGCTGATGTGGGTCCTGCTGTTTCACCGTATCCAACAAACGGTCTATGACAGTCCGCACCGGTGTTTCTTCAGCGAACTGAAACGTGTATGGCAGGTAGAACTGGTTTTTCGCTGAGGAAATTTTTGCACCGTTCAAAAGAACCATGCTGTTTGACAGCTGCCAAATTCAGATTTTTTGAGAGAAAGCGTTAGCTGGTGAAGCCTTGGTGATATTTAATCTCATTATTTGTTTGAAACTATGCAGTACACCCATGCGATCCGCTACCTGTTGACGTCGTTAGAGGATTCCCTTTTATCCGCGATTTCTGATGGGATTGTTTTGGGATAGCCCTGCTATGACAGCCGTTAGAGGGCGCTGTGCATGGAAAAAAGGCGCTGTGCATGAGAAACAACTGTACAAGGCTTTCTTGTTCCACAGACACCAATAATTAAAACTGATGCATAATTATTTGGCAACAAAAAAGGCATGCGGGCAGGTCATGAGAAACGAACTATCAACTAACAGAGGCCTCAGTTACTATGTTACTTAGTGAAGAAATGATATTTGGTATGGCGTATAGCCCACCACTGAGCATATATACATAACAAATGATTTTTGAGAGAGAAAGAATAAATTGGTCATAAGTGGGTTCCCGCTGACGACCAATTCATTCTTTCTCTATCAAAATCATTCCATACATTAGTTGCTGTAACCTTAGAGTGTAATGAAATATTTACTATGTCAGTTACTGTCAACTGATAGTGCGTAATCAAGGTTCATACTCCATGTAAGTATCACAAGACAATACAAACAATAGCCAAGTCTTGGGACAACAAAATGTCTAGACTTGAGCCTTTTCAGCTGTACAAAGACACAGACAATAGCTTCCTACATGAAGTGCTACCTTTTAGTTACTGTCACCTTAAAGTGTAAGCAATTACAACATTAGTTATTGTCAACTTACTGTGTAATCAAGTATTAAATTAGTTACTGTCACCTTAATGTATAATTAAATCTTATTGTGGAATCAACTACTACATTAGTTTGTCACCGTAGGGCATAAAAAAAACCCTGTGTTTCCAGTAACCTGACTGACCCTAGATTTTCCTGCCGACCAATTCTCGCAAACCGTCAAGAAAGACGGGTAGACAGGAGACTGAGATGGGCCGAGTTATAATATGTATCTAATAATAAAGGCGGGAAATATCCTTGGATAGCCTTTTGATCAACGTAGGCTTGTTTATTTTCAAAGCCATCATTGTCCGGCATCTCTCGTCTGCCTTGTTTCATAACCAGCGCCATGTTTTTTCCATTCTGGGAATCCACGAAATCGGACTCCGTCACCCACAGTGCGATTTCTGCTGGTGCGAGGGTTCCCAATTCTTCATCGAATTCTCGCGTGAAGCAATGATATCACCATTGCACAACAACAACATAATGCAAAAAGATGACTGTCCGACGATTTTGCCATTGTTGAATTTCATTTATTGATGTTCGTTCTCCTGATAAGTAAAGACAAATGGGGATAATGAAATACTACCAACTGTTATGCTGCCTTTTCGTGGCAGTTTCAGAACGCGACATTAAGTGAGTTTATGATAGGCCTATGCTGTACCATGCGGTACATGTCCTGTAGGCAGCCACTACCGTAGACGATCTATTCTATATGTTTTTCCCGAGATTTTGAACTGAATTTTTCGTAAAACATTTTCACACAGTATATCAATTCAATTATAGTGATTGTATCCCCAAAGTACCATGTGAAGAGAGTAGTTCTCGATTAAATGGGCAATTTAAAAAAATATATATTTTTGGACATCATGGCGGCAAGCCAGCATGTTATACTGTACAGATTGGGTAGACCGTTGTCATCGTGGCCCTGATAACATGGTAGCTTATGGTGATGATGTTTCAACATAAACAATGCTGAACTTTTCAATTTCTTTTTATCTTTTAAGTAAAACAATAAAAACTGAAAAAGATTCTGATTGAGGCCATGATGGGCCATTAACTCCAAATCTTGTGGACATGATATCTCAAAAACAAAACATTCCCACAATTTCAACTTGGGTATAGGGTTCACACCAACTAGAGGATGGATGGATTTGTTTTATAGCTAACCCAATTAATCCATAAACATCTATGCATAAATGACATAAGTTCAAAATAGAACTTTTTCTGGTTGGGGAGTACAAAGAACAGTGCAAAATAATGCAAATGGCAGATTCCACGATAACCTAGTCCACTAACACACATTTCCGTCAATCATTGACGGAAATGACATTTGCAACACCTATAAATTCAAAAATATTGTTAATAAACAATGTGCCCTGTATCTTACTATCTTAAACTTGTCAATGAATTGCATAAGATGAAAATAAACAGGAACCCCTATGAATTCCATGTACAGTATTCAATTTAGCGGGACAAAACAAAAATGACATCTGCAACATTTTTGTTATCTATGTCATTTTTCCGTCAAAATCTATTTTGTATATTTACAAGAAATTTCTTGTAAAACAAGCACTTGCATATGCTCAGTGGAATTAGGCCAATTGTATTGATGTATCTGTACCATTGTCAGTATATGACATCACCCATGCTGTAATACAGGGTCTTTTCAAAAATTTTCACGGGAGTTGGACGGAAATGACATTAGCAACATTTTTTAAATGCTCATAGTATCCATGTATTGGTATTTAACACACTGGCAATGGTACATATATCTTAATAAGGTCAAGCTAGTATCACTGTAAATCTTTTTTTGAATAAATTAGTTGACATTTGATTTGTGGTGATTATTGTAAAAAAAGTATGATGGACAAATGACATTAGAACAAGTGACATTAGCAACATTTACATTTCTGTCTGTCTATTATACTGCAGACAAGAAATATACCGGATAAGACTGTCTCTCTACAGGGTAAAATGGTTACACAACTTTGCTGGGTTTAGCAAACATGTACATGACAAGGAGTTAGTTTTTACCCCTCGGCCAATTTTGGCCATGGGGTATTGTCGTCGTCTTGTACGTCCGTACGTCCGTACGTGAGCGAGATAGCCGGAGAACGGTTCCACTGAAGAATTCCAAATTTGGTATGCTTATTTACCTAGTCAAGGACCAGAAGCCTATTTAATTGGGACCTGATTGGTTGAAAACCTTGGCGGCCATCTTTAATTTTATGCGAAATGGATAATGATCCATATCTCGGAAACCAGTCAACTGTTCAATACGAAAGTTGGTATACATCATCGATACATCAAGCAACTTTCAATGGATTACCAAACCGGCTTTTCTGATTAGCTGGAAATCCTGGAGGCCATCTTTAATTTTTGCGAAATCGATAATGATACATATCTCTGTTACCATTCAGTTGTTTTATATGAAAGTTGGTATACATCATCGATACATCCAGATACTTTGAATTGGGACCTGATTGACCGAAAACTTTGGCGGCCATCTTTAATTTATGCAAAAACTTTAATGATATATATCTCTGATCCAATTTAAGTGTTCTATACCAAACTTGGTATACAGCATCGATGTATCAACTGACTTGCAATGAATAACCACATCAGTTCCTCTGAGTGGGGAGAAGGATGGGCGGCCATCTTTAATTTATGCAAAATCATTAATGATCTCGTTCTCTACCGTTCAAGTGCACGATATAAAATTTGGTATACATCATCGATGCATCAAGAGACTTACGACAAATGACAGTTCTGGTTTCTCAGATTGGGCGGAAACCTTGGTGGCCATCTTTAATTTATGCAAAATCTTTAATGATGTATATCTCTGATACCATTTCAGTGTTCTATACGAAACTTGGTAAACAGTATCAAGAGACTTTCAATGAATAACCACATCAGTTCCTCTGAGTGGCGGGAAGGAAGGGCGGCCATCTTTAATTTATGCGAAATCATTAATGATCTCTATCTCTGATACCGTTCAAATGCTCGATGTAAAATTTGGTATACATCATTGATGCATCAAGAAATTTATGTAATGAATACCGGTTTCTCGGATTGGACGGAAATCTTAGGGGTCATTTCTAATTGCAAAATTTTTGATAATCTGTATATTTGTGACTTGACTGCTTGGTGTTCCTGACATCTTGGTTCAAATTGAATACATTATGAATGTACCCAGAGCCGAGGGGTTTTTTGATGCGCAGCTTCGTATTTAGTATTTTGAACGTTGCTAATGTCATTTTTCAGTTGGACGGAGAATTTAACGGAAAAGTGGACTAGGTTATCATGGAATCCGCCAAATTCCATTAACACCCATGTAAAAAAAAAACAAAAAAACAAATTGCCTTACTTACCTACCCTGTATGTTTTCTGATGCATGTCACCGGGAACACAAGATTATTTTTTTTTCAGCGTAGTGTTTAATCAACCCCTACATTGGTTATTGTCACCTTAATGTGTAATTAAGTACTACTTTAGTTACTGTCACCTTAGTGTGTAATCAACTACTACATTAGTTACTGTCACCATGATGTGTAATTAAGTACTACACTGGTTACTGTCACCTTAATGTGTAATCATGCAAGTACTACATTAGTTACTGTCACCTTGGTTTGTAATCAGATACTACATTAGTTACTGTCATCTTATAGTGTGTCAAGCACTACATTAGTTGCTGTAGCCCTAGTGTGTAATCAAGTACTATAGTAAATACTGTCACCGTAGTGTGTAATCAAGTGTTGTACTATATTAGTTACTGTCACCTTATTATGGGTAATCAAGTACTACATTCTTACTTTCATTGATCCTTTTGTATAAATACACAAACTATTCACAGGAATGAAGGCTCTAGTGTTCTCATTACTGTAAATGCATTTACATAATTCTTTCTTCCCCTGCAGTTCGCCTCAGTGGAGGACCATATGTTAACTATGGACGACTCGATGTTTACAAGAACGGTGAATGGGGCAGCATTTGTGACGAGAAATTTGATGACAAGTCTGCAAGGGTGGTTTGCCAGCAGCTTGGATATGTGGACGGGCGAGCACAGTGCTGCTCTGCTCTGGGGTTCAGGCCAAGCAGGGATGTGGTGGCATTGACAAACATGACGTTCAAGTGTACGGGCAAGGAGAAGTCGATAAAGTCCTGTACAATGACGGAGCAGCGTTGTTCCAGCGGCCAGTACGTCAGTATCTTCTGCATCAATGAGAACATCACTTCAACTTCAGGTATATTATTATGCAAAAAAAAGAAAAAACAAGACTTTTAAGTCTAACTGTTGTGTATTTATTTTGCATGAGCTTTTGTGGGTGTATCATACCCACTTCTTCTGATGTGCATTTGAGGAACTGTGTTATATACCGGTACCCACAACAGCTCATGCAAAATAAATAGTCTTAAAAGTACTACCACTTCGAGGGTTTTTTCATTCTCTAGAGACTGACACGGTTACCCAAATTGTATATAATTATGTGGAGGTACATGTAATGAGAATGAGTTCATATGAACAGACTACTCGATTCAATCAGGTAGTTACATTGAGAATGATAATTAACAAGGAATATTTGGCTGAATAAAATACATTTCTAGCTTCACGGGCATCACCGCGTCAGTTTTTAGCACCGCACCAACCCTTTTTATTGCCCTCAGCAAAAAAAACAACAAAACAATTAAATAAAATAAAAATTATTTGTGCTTTTTTCCCACATTTTCTTCTCAAAGTTTCACCAAAATCATGTTCTTAGACACTGAGTCGGTGTCTTGTTTTATTTGAAGGAAATAGCATTGTTGAAGACTGACTGTTGGTTTCCTGCAAATGTATAAAACTAAATGTACTGCATCAGAGTGCAAGAAAAGATGAATAAATTTGGCCTGTGAGAAAGAGAGAAAAGTGAAAAAGTAAAAAAAAAAATGGTATCCCTCTCTTACCATTTTTTCCCCCAAAAAGTGTCTGTGGATCTAGAGATTAATTTTATTCAGCATTACATATGGCATATCGCGTTGGGCACACTGGTTCCCGTAGGACTATCAAACTTAAAGGTGAACTGAAAAGCTTTCCAATGTTCTGTTAAAATGTCATAAAACAAGAACTTCTATAGTTGTTACAATTATGTGTGGTAATAGTTCTGTGGGTTATTGTTTTATTTTGGGTATATGAGAAGTCAAAACTTATACCGAGAGCCAGAACTTTTAAAAACGTCATCGCTTGCCTCCCGTTGTTTTTGGAACGTCATGACGTTATAGTGGTCCTCGTTCATTCATCCGACGTAGCATGACGTCACATTTGAATAAAACTTGAATGAAGGGGACCACTATAACGTCATAACGTTCCACAAACCAAGAGAGACAAGCGATGCAAGTTTTCAAGACGGATTTATAACAGGATAACTTAAATATTGTTATTAGTACAATTTTGCAAACTTATATTTACCCCAAAAACGTATAAAAGTTATGTCACATAAGACAAGATGTATATAAGCAACAATTTAGATAAAATTAAAAGCTTTGCAGTTCACCTTTAAGCATCGTTGAGCTTGGTCAATACTTGGATGGGTGACCAGGTGCTGTACTGCTGGGCTGATCAGTGTCTAGGGTAATAGGAACTGAGGGCGATAATAGTTGCTATGCTAATGACTCGCCAGCTGTGACATCTGGGAAAGGTATTAGTACCCACTGTCAATTAGAGACCGCTATATAAATTCTCTAACGGTAGCACATCACACACACCTGGTCAGAAAAAGAGACGGGTCTAAATGTACAGTCAGGAGGTGTCACTGCACTGTAAATAAGTTAGTTGCATGGTCTGCACAGCACGGAACCTTGACTGTAACAGACCCTGTGTTGAGCAGTAAGTTAGCAGCAGGGTTACTGCAAGCTTCTGATACCTCTGTAAGAGGGTGCTCCTAGTCTGAACATGCTGAAAGGAGGGACATCCAGAACAACAACAACAACAACTGCTTTTGAAAATTAAAGTAACATAGAAAGTCGATTATACATGCTTAGATCAACAAGATGCAGACTTTGCTATGAAGATGATACAAATTTCCTTCATGTTGGTATTTGAGAGAATTCTAGGACCTCCAGTCTACAGATTCAACTGTTAACTAAAAATAGCATTATAGTCTCACAGACAAAATATTAAAATGTTTCACAAATATCAACTTATTATTGCTGATATAGAATATACCAAAATGAAAGGAAAACCTTTTCCATTACAATACAGAATGCAACAAAATTTTAGGAGATTTAGTTCATGTACCATAATTATTTACTACAATATATATAACACCCGACCGTGAATGTGAACATCACGTGATACACTATGTTGAAACCCATGAAAATCCTTGAAAATGATAATTTGGAATTCAAGGCCTTCAAAAATAGAAAATTGTACTAAAGACCTTGAAAATGAGAATTCCTGTCCATTGTTGTTGTCAAGTTTTAGCTCAAAGTTGTACGGTATGTCAGATGGCAAAATAACTCCATCATAATGATATAGAAGAATTTTCAAGTCTATTCGAAATGCCACATGTATGAACAATGAATTTGTCGACCGACCAACTTTCCCCTTGTGTTTAAGTAAAAAAATTCAGAAAATTGATCTGTATATATAGGACAATTCGGAAAGGGTTTTATCTTCCTCATTCCACTAGGGATGTAATGGTTCAAAGAACTTCCAGTAAGTATCAAAGGCCCTCACAATTAGTTTGAGTAATTACATGTTCTAATTTTCAATACAATTATCTTTATAATATACACATTTATCGGTTCATGTAGAAACTGGAAACAGAATAGTTTTTCAAACATATATTCTGATAAAAGTGAAACCAAGGCGGCTACTTCTCGGAAGCGGTGTTTCATACCTCTAACCTTAAAGAGTGGCAGTTATTTAGTGGGAGATATACACATTCCTGAAAGGGCTATAGCTTCAGTGACAATGGAAGTAATATGCCTTGAAAACAGAAAATATTGCCTCGAAAATTGGAAGCTTCATGGTGTACAAACCCTCTAAGTAATAGCACTAGCACTCACAAATAATTCTTTCTGAATATGAAGCCTTAATATTGTTTTTATTCTTCCAGATATTCAGCTACGAATCCCTAGCGGGGAGTATTATGGCTATTTGGAAGGGAATCGTTACGGTATCTGGGGTCCGATATGCGAGGCAGACTGGGATGATAATGATGCCACTGTAGCTTGCAAACAGATGGGTTATCTCGGAGGGGTGGCAGCATATGGTTCAACAACATCAACCTCACCAATCCTGCTGGGAGGGTTCAATTGTAGTTCCTCAGAGACCTCCCTGAGTCGGTGTAGATCTGTATCTCTGGACGAGAAAACGGGCTGCGCCTATTACAACCGTGGTAGTCGCATTCGAGCGACATCCAGAGCTGGCATAATGTGCTACAACCACGCAGGTACCCACCACACCCTTTGACTTTTTTTTAAGGGGGAAGTAACTATGTTATTTCTGGAATATGTTGACAGGATTGCTGAAACAACTTTGAAATGATGTGTCTTGTAAATACACACAGGAGCACATGGACCAATATTGTAAAAAGTACAAAGTGACAAAGGAATTCCATGGATTCTCCTCGGTGGCCGAGTGGTCTAAGGCACTTCGCTGGTGACTGCTAGCCTCACACCGCTGAACCGGCACGGGTTCGAGCCCAGCTGGTCCATGTGTGAAAGTTTGTCAGTTACTTGCCGAAGGGCGGTGGTTCCCTCCGGGTACTCCGGCTTCCTCCACCAACCAAACTGACTCACCATATGAGTGAAACAAACTTGAGTGTGACATTAAGCCAAATTCCCTCCCTCCCATGGATTCTCAGGTCGAAGTTGACTTAGTGCAGTAGGTCCCTCTTTCATTTAATCTGATGAATCCATCATGCCTGCAAAAGTACCATAAATGTGAGCTATTGTTTTGATAACGGGAAGCTTGCATGATAGGACCAGAACATGACTGAATGTGCCACTTGTCGTTTTGTCTGTTGATTGGTTAATTGGGTCACAATTGACAAACAGGAAGTGGCAATCACATAATATGATTGGATAGTTTTTATTGTACATGTCAGCCATTTTTTTGGAACATTTAATTTCTAGATGTTTGCACATTCTCTACTCAGATTGAAACAAACATATCTTGCATATTTTCAGCTGGGGTACAGTACAGAATAAGTGGCGGGACTAACAGTAAGGGTCGTGCTGAGATAAACTATGCAGGAACCTGGGGAACTGTGTGCGACAGTCTCTGGGGGAATTCTGATGCTCGGGTGTTCTGTCGTAGTATCGGTTTCGTGGACGGTACATCCAGCCAGTATTCCTTCACGGGTAAAGCCTCTGGTCGAGTGTGGATGAATAATGTAATGTGTCAGGGGAACGAGACATCCCTCCTCCGTTGTCGCGGCTCATGGACTGTGCCACGAAGCTCTTACTGTAACAGCCATAGGGATGATGCCGGTGTAGAGTGTTACAAGGGAGGTATGTATTAGTAGTCTTACGATTTAGGAATATTAAATATTGTGATATTTTGATCTATCCATTGTCATTCAACCAGCCACAAATTTTGGACCTTACCAGGTTGGAGAAATGAGCTCTCTCCAGTTTTTTTCTTGGATGACTTTTCATAAATGAACAAATTTTTGCTTTTTTTTTCAGTGGCCCATAAATTCATATATACATATTTATTCATATTTCATATGAAAATATAAGTATTTTTATGCACCATCGACAAAAAAAAACTGCAAATGTGTTCATATTTTTAAACTTATTTAAGAAAAACTTTTTTTATCTCCAAAATTGGAGAGCTCATATCCTCGACCTCCTAACCTAATGCTTCCTCCCAGTCTTCAAATGCTGTTTTCCACAATATCTGTTTTTGTATCCATTATCACCTTGTTTCTAAAGTTGATCACTACTCCATTATTCCTATTCTGGAAATTGTACTTTACGTAATGGGATTTATAACATTTTACACTTCACAATAATCTATCACGCTTGACTGATCCATTCACTTCTTTCTAAAGTTTATAAGTTCAACAGTGGGCAAAAGTCACTGGAGCTCTGTTAAGGTAATTATAGGTTATGGTAACCCATCTAATAATTCAATCACAGAAAGTGAAATTTTCTGTTATAAACTCAGAGGGTGATCAAATTTATTAGAACAGGAAGTTCAAAAAATGGTTCAAGTCTTGCATATAATCCATTATTTCTTTTTTTCAATGATTTTAAAGGTTGATCAGCCGATTGAATATTTTCCTCAAATTTGGGGTGATTGAATTTTGATAGGGTGATTGAATTATAAAAGGAATTACCATACTAATTCTTTTTTCTTTTTTTTTTAATATCTTTTTTTTTACTCGGTCCATGAAAACCAACATCTGGCCTGTTACAGACATCATAACATACAGTCTGGCCACAAGAGTAGAATCAGCCGTAACTGAAACACATACAGTCTTGGCAACTAGCAATTGATACATGGTCAATTGAGTTCATAGCATTATCAAGCAAACAAACTGATACCCCTTCTCAGCCCTAAGATGGTGCCTCAAAACACGTCTATTACAAGACTCTATGGAGTACATTACCAGTATTGTATGGTTAAAGCCATTTTATCATACTCTTATATCATGTATATATGTACATGTATACTTAATCCTTTTTCTCAATAAACTCATACAGATATCTAGCTGTGCCATTTGTTTCATTTCTCATTGAACTTATATGTACCTTTCGATAGCTTTGCATTGACTTTCTCCACCTCGTAATATTTTCGAAGATCACATCTAAGGCTGTCTAGACGTCTGATTTATGCTAGCCCTAAGTATGCAATAAGTATTTTTTTCTCTTGATTGAACAAAACTTTGTTATCGTACTAATATAAACCATTTTGATGTCTGACATGCTGCATAATATCTATACATTGTTATTTTTGACGGCTTTCTTTTTTCAGTCCGTCTGGTACGTGGTGACAGTTCGTATGGCCGTTTGGAAGTGTTCCGAGAAAACAGCTGGTCTGCTGTCTGTGACAGTTCCTGGGATGATGTTGATGCTGGTAACTTTGCAAACTCTGCTGAATTCTTTTCATTCTCTTCAATTGTCATCCTACATCTGCAGTTCATGAACCATACTGCAATCTAGACCTAGACTAGGATAAATCCAAATATTTCTTCATTGACTTGTTTTTTTTTCAGACATTGTTGAAGATGTAATTAGCCTCAAAATCTAGACTGTCATCAAGTTTTCTAAAACTCCTTTAAAGTGACATAAGTTACAACAGATACAGAATGAAGTATATTTGACCACATAAATCTCAACTTGTGTCTGGCATTCATGAGAACATGGAAGAAAATAAATGGCATGGCATTCTGTGTATTTCTTTTGACAGCCATGACTTGGTCACTCAACATTACAATGTCACAATTGAAAGTGGGCATCATCACTGGTTGTTGGACAATTATGACACTCATAATGTGGAGTGTTGTTTTACTGACATCATTACTATTCCAGATGTCGTTGTGCATGCTATGGCGAGACTGAATTTTGTCAAAGCAGAGGGAATTTTTCAAATTTTCTCTGACTGATGTTCATATTTTTTTCACTATGTTTATTGATCTCTCTGTTGTCGAATATGAAAACTATGACGTCTAAGCATGCTGAAAAACTTTAATGTTTGCCATCATGTAAATCGATATTGGCACATTTTGGTTTCTTTTCACCTATGTAGATGTTTTTTTCTTCTCAAAATCAACTGGGCTGGGTGGTGCTTAGTTGGTTTGTCGTGATATAGCTGAAATATTGTTGAAAGCGACGTTAAATTCTATTCTCTCGCTCACTCACTCATTCTTCTCAAAACATATGAGAAATATAGGAGTTGTCTAAATGTATCAGCAGCGGTAAAGGAACTAGTAGTCTGCATTCTTACATTAGAGTAGTACAATGTTTCGGCCACTGCCTACCTGCTTTATATAACACATGATGTACTTGACCTAGTTACACAGTAATTGTTATGTGTCATATTCGCACAGATTTTAAACAAAATTGAGTGTTGTATCATGGGAGATCAGCTGATGCTGGATTTTGAATACACAAGTAACTAGGAAAAATATATAATTAGTCACATTATTAGACTCATGATCCCTCACATGGCGCCTTTGCATTTCATGTTACGTGTGAAGGCACTGTGCAAGAGTCTGGTGGTGTAGGCTGTTTGACAAGTGCCAGTGCTGTCTCGTTTGAGAAATTGCAGAATTCGTAGACATTGTCGAATTCGTAAACAGTTGCCAAATTCGAAAACGACAGCTACGATTTTGAAATCGTTAAAGAGCAATTGCTGCCACCTATTCGTCTAGAAAATATGGCACTGGTCGCCGATCGTGAGGGTCGATTGTATTTTTAGGGGAAAAAGGTGTCCAGAGTTAATTTCGTAAGCATTCGACAAAAATTTGCCCCTTCTGTTGCCGAATTCGACAACGGTTATGAATTCTGCAATTTCCCGAACTGTGATACGCTTGACCCCCAGGGTCAATGATACACACTTTTAATTCATTTGCTTCTGGTATCACTAAAATCATTGTGTTTATTTTTCAAATTTGTGAATAATTCTATGTGTATCTTTCAGGTGTGATGTGCCGAGAACTTGGTTATGAGCACGGTATTTCCATTTGCTGCGGAGCACTAGGGTATAACTTCCGGCGAGCAATCATGAACTCGGTGAAATGTCATGGAAATGAATCAGCACTGTCACAGTGCCAGAGTCAGAGCCCTGACACACGATGTTACCGTCTAGACTATGCCTCAGCCGCTTGCTATAATGGATTTCGTCCAAGAAGTAAGACATGAATATATGTATATATATAAGTTTGGCATTCCCAAATCCATTCCTAAATCTCATATTCCTGAATTTCTGTCATCCCAATATCCCATTCAAATTTCAAGGATCAACCCTGATGATGACATCGAAAATAGAACCTATTTTGAATTCCCGAAGAACGCCTTGGCATCCCACTCCAATTGACATCAATTTTTCGTTTCATGGTAAAAAAAAATCCAAGATCGAGGTGACTATTTCCTAAACACCGGGAAATAAATGAGAATATTCATGTCTGTGCTATAAAATCCAGTTCAGGGTTGCGGATTGTGGTCAAATTATGAATATATCATAGAATTAACCAATTCATACTGAACTCTGTCAATCTATCGGGCTGTCCTTGGTGCTCAGCAGGAAGAGGATAGACCAAGGACTGGTAAGCCCAGTTTCAGGATAATATGACTGGGTATTGTGATATGACTGAAAAGTTGTTGAATGCAGTGTTAAAATTCTGCTCACTCACTCACTCACTCACTCTGGCTGTCTATCAACTTTTCCATGCGATATCACCAGCTGTAGGAGATCAAATGTAACCTAACCATGTTTATACCGGTACATGTACCTTGATCTTGAGGAAAGAAAAGACATGGTGATCTTGAGGAAAGAAAACACAAGGCATTGCTGTATTGCTGAGAAGCAATAATTATTGCACTCCAACATAGATTCGGAAATCCATACCTAAATTTACTTTCCCATGTCTTTCTCATTTAGGATCACAAATATTAAATCTGACCGGTCTAATGCGTACGCATGTTTTGAAGCTGCATGCAATGTCTTTTCCATTGTTAAGGTCTTGTAACTCATCTGGGGTCAAAATTGATGAAAACAATATTATTGCAGATTTCTGTGGTCAGTATATCGATTCTGTCTTCAGGTGAGATCATTTTGGTGAATACATGTTTGCTTAGGTGCAATCTTGTAAAGAGTAGCAAATGCCTGAATGTGTGGAGATCTTGCAAGAGGGAAATTCACACTCGTCTCACACAAACACTGCAAGGGTCCTTACTATCAGTTAATTTGGACCCTGTTCATTGTTTTAATTCCATTAATACTTGGTTATTTTTTGGACGAATTGCGAAGCAATAGCCGTCCTATGGATTGATGCTGTCTGGCTGGCTGGCTGGCTGGTTGTCCGTCATCAACATTCCAGGCTACAATTTTTGTGTTCAAGTTTGTGTAAAAGTTTGAGCTCTACCATCATGTATCACACAAATTAAGCTTCGCCCGACCCCATATACTGATATTTTCAGATACCATACCAGATGCTTCATTGACTGCACCCTGGGGGTATATCCCCCTCTCCCCCACTCCTCAGAACAAAGCCTCGCCCTCTATTTCTGAAACAAAGCCTCGCTCGACCCCATATAGTGTTATTTTCAGATAGCTTATCTGATACTGCATTGATTGAACTCATCCACTACACGCTGGGGTATATTCCCCTCTCCCCTCACCCCCCGGAACAGAGCTCCACCTTGTATCTCTGAAACTAAGCCTCGCCCGACCCCATATGCTGATATTTTCATATAGCATATCTGATACCGGTACTGCATTGATTTCACTCATCCACTACACCCTGGGGGTATATACCCCTCTCCCCCCACCCCCGGAACAGAGCCTCACCCTCTATTTGTGAAACTAAGCCTCGCTCGACCCTATATGGTGATATTTTCAGATAGCTTATCTGATACTGCATTGATTGAACTCCTCCACTACACCCTGGGGGTGTATCCACCTCTCCCCCCCCCCCCACCCCCGGAACAGAGCTCCACCTTGTATCTCTGAAACCAAGCCTCTCCCGATCCCATATACTGATATTTTTAGATAGCGTATCTCTGATACTGCATTGATTGCACGCATGCACTACACCCTGGGGGTATATCCCTACCCCCACTTCTCTCTCATGATGAAATAAGATTAGTCCATCAACTCCAGCGTTCTCCCGTGACCAATAACCCCTCTTCTAATTACACTTCATGATATTTCACCCTTCATCCCGTATATCGTACATTACAGTTATACTCGTCTCACAGATGCAGAATATATTATTATGCAGTCTCAAAAGCTGCTACAGTCTCTGATCGCCTTTTCAATCCGGCCATTTGGTTCCATTGAACGCTTGTTACAAGTAAAATTGCATGTTTATTTCTGGAAAAGTATTCATCGTGGGTGTTTGAAATTTAACCAGTTTATTTTGAACTAAGTAAAAGAAAAGGCTGTCTCTCAGTTTTCAAATTGTTGTTCTAGTTTCTGGGGTCACGTTTTATCAAATTTTATTCAATTGAAAATGAATAAATTCCTCAGAAAAAGATCTGGGCCAAATTTTGGGAAAAAATGAGGCACCAATATTTTGTTGAAGGGTTGTTCTACTTGGCAAATTTAACAATTTAATGGAGAATTTGGACTTCTGGTAAAACGTTTCAAAGTAAAGGCTCATTTTATGAAAAGACAAAGAAACTTCAATACCCATCAATCTCACAACCAACATATTGACACATATTAAATCCTATAGAAATAAACTTTCCCTTAATGTGCATGTGTGTTGATCATGTTCATATTAGTACAGGGCAGACATAACTTATCTTTGAATGCGACTAGAGAAAAACCGAGATGTGAGCGAGATCTTGTGGTTCAAAAATCTGTGCTCGCTTTGATCTTGACTTTAGAAAAATACTAATAGCATTATACATGTAATAGGTGCAGATTGTATTATCTACCGAATCAGGGTTAGATCTAGGGTCTCACAGCGTCCGTAAAACGGACACAGGTACAAAATCAAATGAATCAAAAATGGATATGTTATTGCAAAATATCAAATGATTTTTTCAAAAATCACATCATTTTTTTTCACGGAGTTTGAAAGCCGTAAACTTGACGAGTATGTGTCGAGTCGCATCAGACACACCGTATGGGAGGGGAGACAACTATACATCTACATCGTGGTAGTTTTCGTTCTCCAGACAGAGGTCGATACCATGAATGAAGTAGGGAATATGTACGTCTGTCTGGAGAGTTTTTCGTTCTCCAGGCAGAGGTCGATACCATGACTGAAGAAGGGAATATGTACGTCTGTCTGGAGAGTTATGCGGCTTGTGCATTCCCACGTGGTGTCTTCAATGACTGCCATGGTTGGGCAAAAAGGTCGGTCGGGGGGAATTTTATCAATTTATCAGGCACAGACCCATGTTTTTGTATTTGGTAAATATGTCCCTTGTCTGTATAATACACCTGGGCCTATCGTACTATGCCTTTAACATTTTACATTAACCAACAATACATGTGAACATTTCCTTACACATAATTGAGAGCCACTTAAATGCTCCTCTCATCAGAGCAGGTGGTTGGTGGGTGCCTGCCCCTTTTATATCTAGTTGTCTCTAGCCAACTTTCCATACAAATAAACATGACTGTTTCCCCCAACTACTTCTGTTTCCCCTTATTGAATGCCCTTCATCTGTCTATACCAGAGATTTATATTGCTCATGTGAAAGGGATGGCAAATTCACACTAGGCCGATGGGATCAAGTGTGGCCGTGGCCTCTAGTTTTCAAATAAGGACACTACTTCAAATTCCTGGATCTAACCCTGCAAATGTGTCAGAGCATGTCTCATGCCACTTGGTTGTATAGAAAATGAGAGAAATTTTCCAAACATCGTTTTTCCTCAATGTGACTTCACATGCAGTCACTTGTTCTCAGCTCGGCATGTCAGCGTTAAGTGCAGCATTATTTAAATAGCAATATGCATATGAGGGAATCATATTCAAGGTTGAGTTATTTCTGCCCATACTGTAGATCTCACAATAACACGACAGATGTCAGTGGGTGTGGAAGAATTCACTCAGGTTGCACCCTCTGTTGCAGATCATATACATATGCTACGTGCCTTAGCTCCGGGTATGAAATGGCTGCCTGTTATTTTGACACAGCAGGTGATGTGCAGAATGGCCTGCTAAACAGGAAAAATTGAAAAGAAAAATAGCAGGGCATAATTTTCTAGGCATTTGTGACCATACCTTGCACAATAAAAGTATTTCTGTCAATTGTTCACAAGTTCACGGCATTTATTGTCGGCAACACAGTAAACAAAGTAAAGTAGAAAATTTATGTGGACGTGACTTGTGCAGGTCAAAATCTTCCTGTCAAAGCCAGGGGGGACTACCTAAGTTATGGCCCTTGCATGATTCGTGATTGCTGTTCTGTTTCTCGATAGCGAGATCAATATGACAGCAAACATGTCTCAAAAAAGCATCAAACTATGGACATCAAACTGAGAAACATAAAGGACAAGAAGATGACCTCAGCACCTGTTGCACCCTATGTAAACAATACGAATAGAGGTGTTAAATTCAGTACGTTCATCTGAATTTGCACAGGTTAAAACCAATAGCTGTCCAATTATAAAAATATCAGGTGATGATAAATTTGACCTGTGATATTTCTCTGAAGAAGAGAAAATAGGTCATAAAAACTTTCCTATTTCAACCCGTTAGCTGTAGTATACACTGTGCAGCCAATAGTCAGTTACCGGTACTCAGAAGATTGCCTGGGTTGAAGGCCACACTATCTTAACTGTACCCGGTCAGTTCGTCCAAACAGGGTGAAGGCTACGAAGATACAGCTTTGAGCTGAAATTATGGCTAAGACAATAAAACCAATCACATTTAGCAGGACATGCAAGAGGAGCTGTTTTGCGCACACACCAGCTAACTGTCGAATAACAGGAAGATTAGTGTCTGCATTAAGAAATCAGTGAAGGCGATCAAACTTTTCAAACTAGTTCATATACCAGCGAAGGCACAGAGCTTATTATCCACCGTTTGCAGGGTACTCTGGTGGGTCACAAACCCTTACATGTAAGCTGTTTCTGTTATTTCTTCAGGATACAACAGTTTATCCATAAATGGAGGCAGTAACTATACAGGTGATCTAATAGTGTCCTATATGAACATCAGCGGGAGGATCTGTAATGATGGCTGGGACGATAACGATGCGATGGTGGCATGTCGAGAGCTTGGTTTCCCTGGGGGACAAGCATACCAACACTACCGAGCAAGCTACGTCTTCACCAATTACTATGGCCCATACTGGACATCGAACGTGTCATGCACAGGCAATGAAAACTCCTTTGATCGATGTGGCCACATAGGCTGGGGTAACGTTACCAAATGTGTGTCTCGTCACCATGCTGGAGTTCTTTGCTATACCAACGATGGTAAGTCCATATACATTATCAATGTATTATCAACCATGTCTTAGCAAAAAGATATCTTAAAACACGATTTAATGTTCAATTGAGCTGTATCTTTTCAGAAGAAATCCCAAGATATATTATAAGTTCAGTTCAAACAAGTTTGTACAACAGTTGACTGAGATATAAAGCACAATCCTGACTGACAGAAGAGATCATGTGTTTATTATTTCGAACAGTATGTTAATTATTTTGAGTAGTTTTAGGACTGATAATCAGACTGTAAACATCACAGATGTTACTTAAACTCAGTAGCTTTGATAGAAATATGCCAATTTTATTTGTGTATCTTATAGGCATTTATGAAATTTTCACTAATCTCATATTATCACAATTCTTGACTTTTGTTTGTGCAGTGTTGAGCTATCGTTTGATGGGTGCTGGTAATAACTATGGTCGTGTAGAAGTTCGAGTGGATGGAGAATGGGGATCTGTTTGTAACTCATTCTGGGATACTCGAGAGGCTACCGTCTTCTGTAAACAGCTGGGCTATAATGGCGGGGAACCCCTGTACAGTACCAGCTATGCGAACGCCACAGGGCCAGTTTGGGATGGACGACTACGTTGTACTGGTAACGAATCTTCTCTTAACAACTGTCCACATGAGGGCTGGAAAAAAGTGAGTGCTTTCTCTAGCTGTCGAGACCACCGCAGGGATGCAGCAGTCTACTGCTATGGCCCAGGTCAGCATAAACAACTTTTCCATTTTATTTCTCGTTAAAATTTACATGTATATCCAAATGCCATTCAGAAAGTAGATGATCCGATTGTTTTTAGGGTGACACTTCTTAGTAAAGCACAAATATTTGTGTTGGATGGGTCAGTCCCATGGGAGATTCGAACCCTCCCTGTCAGAGATTGGCACCACATCGCCAGCACTACAGGCATGTGCTCATGATGGAAGCTGAGGTGGCCGAGTGGTTTTGAGGACTTGACTTTACTGCTGGTGATTTGGTGCCAAACTCTGAGCAAGCGGGTTCTAGTCCTGTACGGGACTGGCCCATCCAGTACAAGTTTTTGTACTTTACCAAGAAAGCGTCATCCTAAAAATAATTGGATCAAACTTTACATGGGCTTGCATTGTTTAAAACAGAACTGTAAATACGAAAAGAAAGTCTATTACAATTTCATTCTGTATATTTTGGTACTGGTCAGTTGCTTAGACTTCTTGCAAAGTCTGCATGCAGTCACAGTGTTGTAATAAAAACAATTGGCCAGCTGAAACTTTCATGCCTTTAATCTGATGTTTGTATTTGTCACTCTCCACATTGTCTTGCTCTTGCGTTTCAGTGAGACTGTCAACTGGTCGTAAATCTAAACACGGACCACTCCTGCTCTACAAGAACTCCAGCTGGGTCAGCGTCTGTGATACAAATTTCAATGACTACACAGCACGCAAAGCTTGTCAAGCATTAGGCTTTGTTGATGGGCGATCTATTTGCTGCTCAGGCTATGGCACGCAGACCTACCAGACCCGTTACCCACTTGTCACCAATAAGACGTTGAGCTGCAGTGGTACTGAACAATCTGTGGAGCAATGTATAAAAGATGAACCGTGTACCAACAGTAACTATGCCTCTGTCGTTTGCTTCACAGCTGCGGATACCATTAGCAACGGTATGTCATTGAGCTTCCTTCATCCTCCATTTGCCAGGTTGTTTTTCATGCCGAGCCACCTATATGAGATGCTACCTATATGGCTACCTTGCCTAAAGATCTCGCTCGCGATTGTTTTTCATGACAGTCCACCTACAGTTGGACTCAACATTTTTTTTCAGGACAAATTTGGTATGTGCGTATATAGTTGCAACAGGATCTCGCTTGGGATTCCAAGCCAAATCACTGTTTTCAACATCGAACTTCCATCCGTTCGAGTTTTCATCTTAATTTAAATATTGCCCAAAATAAATATATTGCAGCTGATTTTATCGGTGATATTACTGAGTACATTCTATATGTTTTCTAAAACCCGAACAATCACAGACCAGCTTACAATACTCAAAATCAAAATTCTGTGATTTCCTTTAGGGACAGATGAAAAGTGGGAGAAGAGCTCCAAATTGTCAGAATACAATCCTTATCTCTATAACAGTCACAGCTACAAAGATTAATATGAAAAAGAGGACTAATGTCATCTATTTCTTTCTTGCTATATTTCAGAACTACCACAATGTAAACAAATATTTGACTATTGTTCACTGATCAAATTGTAATTCATTATGTAAATTAATTGTATATGAGTATTGTATAATGTAACATAACAACAGTACAAAATCATACCTGTGTCTTTGAATTGCAGATCTCTTTGTACCACAATATCTTAAATCTGAAGTGTAATGCAAGCATCTTGTGAAGAACATTATTCCCCCAATATTTTTCTTGAAAAAGTTCTGCAGCCGGCCATTTCAGCTTTACAGAATAACAAGTAACTAACTGGCTGACTGCCTGACTGACAGATGGAACAATCTCAACAAAGAGTCATGCCTTCGTGATATTGAGAGCATGACTCTCATGTAAGTGGGACCCATGTCAATATTTTGAGGCAGTGAGGCTCTCTCTCTTACATCACTGCTCTAAGGAACTTTTTCTGTCCACTGGAAACAAAAGGATTTTTTAATAAACACAGTACTATTACAGAGATACAAAACTGTGCATTTTAGTCTGTAATTTGATAGCAGTTAATGGGGATCGAGTGGCTAGAAATTCGTATGCGAAAGTCATGCACATCTAATCCCCCCGATTTTGGGAAGATTCAGGGCTTCGTGTTTAGAATTAAGTACGCGAGCTAAAAATATCCCACGTTAAAATATTTAGGAGAGGGTATTTGAAAGTCAGGCGAGTGGTTGCAATATAATACAATATGACAGTTTACTTGAGCTAAAAATCACTCGTGACATGAATTTACGTGAGTGTTTGCGTGCAGGTGAGCTATCACTCACGCTAAACAAGAAGCCCTGGAGATTGGTACAATTTACGCGTGATACTCTTCTCGCAGAAGTGAGTCTCTCGCAATGCGAGTCACAGATGAACATGATCGAGGATGATGTTATAAGAAAGGTAATCATGAACCATGATGTGACAAGGGAGGTAATCATAAACCGTGATGTGACAAGGGAGATAATCATGAACTATGACATGACAAGGGAGGTAATCATGAACTATGATGTGACTGGGAGGAAATCGTGAACTATGATGTGACAAGAGAGGTAAACATGAGCTGTAATGTGACAAGAGAGTAATCATGGATGTTCCAATCAGATTCAGTGATATTCCTATTCTGATTATTTGTAGAATACAAGTTTTCCATTGAGGAACGTCAGGCAGGCACGGGTCAGATCGTGGTCACACATTTCAACATCACCGGTCGGATATGTAACAACTTGTGGGATGACATCGATGCCATGGTCATGTGCCGTAGTAAGGGTTACAAGCAGGGTATCGCCTACCACCACTCCAATGTTGGCATGAGTGTATCCAGTTCCGCTAATGGACCCTACTGGGTTGGAGGATTCAACTGTACTGGGAGCGAGAAGTCACTGGCTGATTGTCCCTTCGATAAGAGCATGACACATGGAAATTGCTCCAACAACCACATCGCATCTGTCCTCTGTTATAATGATAGTGGTAAGGAAAGTATACATATAACTGTCTGATTTATTTTCTGTTGATGATTTGTATTAAAACATTGATAGAACAAGGCTATCTACGTCCCCATTCAACTGTCACACTGCTGAACCGGCACGGGTTTTGAGCCCAGCTGGTGCATGTGTGAAAGTTTACCAGTTACTTGCCGAGGAGCGGTGGTCTTTCTTGGATACTCCGGCTTCCTCCACCAACCAAACTGGCTGTCATCATATCAGAGAAATAACCTTGAGTGTGACATTAAAGCAAATCCCCCCACCCCCTCCCCCCCACACCCCCCACACACAAGGATCATTCAAGTATTCCGGGCTTGGTTTTCCATAGGAATCTGATTGGGTGGGCATGGATGGTTGGGTGGATACAAATGGTTGGGTGGGCACGGGTTCCTGTTGCTTCAATGCATTTTGCTGAGAAGCAACAGGAACTTGATAATGTGATGTCTAGCATTGTAATATCACTTGTCATTATTGCACCATGTAAGCGTCCTGTCTCTGTCTTGCGTGCTGTCCTCAGTGTTTTATAGGTTGGATGAAGGGTGTCTGGTTCCATGCTGCTTCAAAGATTTCTTCTTTGAAGTAGCAGGAACGCAACTTGGCTGGGTGGTGCTTAGTTGGTTTGTCGCGATATAGCTGAAATTTTGTTGAAATTAAGCAACGTTAAATTCTATTCACTCACTGATTTCCATCAGCACTCTCACAAAATAGTTTGTGGGGAATCTGTTAATTTCAGAAATCTGTATGGAAATTGTAGCTATGGATTCCTCTAAAGTTAGTGATTCCTGTCAATTTTGATGAAAAGTAAGACCTGATATTATGAACTATGTAAGAAAATTTGGTTCAAACATCGGACCAGATACATGCATTCGTGGATTTAGTTTACTGTACTCACAACTCAATTCAGGCAGTTTTTTGCAGCTGTTGAATCATGCTCTAGTTTAGAGCGAAAAGCTAGTTTATTTTCTCTCAGAGTTTATACATGTGTGTATTGATTATGAATGATATGATTTGTCTATTTCTATAGGTATTGGATATCGTATGGTAGGGGGTGAGAATTACGGCCGAGTAGAGATACAACTTCGGGGGACTTGGGGAACCATCTGTGACTCCTACTGGGATAACAGGGAGGCCGACGTCTTCTGTCGACATTTGAACTTCACAGGTGGCGCCTCTATGAGTGGCGCCCGCTATGGGTCGGGTACTGGGCCGGTATGGCTGAGCCACTTACAGTGTAAAGGAAATGAGTCCAGTCTTCATCAGTGTCCTCATCGTGGCTTTAATTCTTCATATTCGGACTATCCGTTCGGAATAATACGCTGGCTTTACGGCGGATGTTCATCACACTCCCAGGATGCATCAGTGTTTTGCTATAGCAGTAGTAAGTATAAGAGTTAAAAGTGTATATAACCAAATCTGTCTGAAACAACATCAGAGTGAAGCAACACACCTGTGAAAACTGTCACGATGTTTGAGTTTTCATGGATACACAGGCCTATTCTGTAATATTTTCTCAGGAAGCCTAGCTGTTGCAGGTTACCATAAATAGAAAACTGATAACTTACAGTAACCTGAAACCAGTTCTTCGGGGTTAAATAAAAAGCTAATGCAAATATTACTGTGAACCATACACTGGTTCTTCTGAAATTAGGAAACCACTCGGTCTGCTGCTTACTTAAAGGTGAAATGCAAAGGTTTTTAGATTCTCCTTTTCACATTTTATATAGGTTGAATAATGATAGAAACACCAGTCTATCTACTTTACTTGGTTTAATTTGAATTATCTTGTTTGCCAGAATCTTTTTAATAATTGGTACCCCTAGCACAGCTGAATTCAGATTTGCAAAACGTCATCGCTTATCTTTCCTTGATTGTGACGTCACGTCAGACCAGCCGCCCGGAGACTGAACGTTACAAGTATTGACGCCCGGCCAGATGGTCTGATGTGACGTCACAAACGAACGTCAAACAAGGGCAGATAAGCGATGCGGATTTCATTTCTGAAATCGGCCGGGCTTGAGATGCCAATTTTGAAGCACTTTTCAAATGCTACCAGGAGACAAAATACTTCAAATAAAACCAAACAGAGTATTTGGGCTGATATTTCCATCATTAACTAGCCCGCGAAGAATATAAATAGGGAAATATGAAAACCTTTGCATTTCACCTTTAACAGCACAGGCCTGATAGACTGGAACCCTATGCAATTCCCAGGCATAGCGTTTGAGGCGCCATTTTATTTATTTCACACTTAATGATACATGTAGCACTAAAGTGACAGTCACAGTGGACAGGTGATATACCTGTACAGTTTACATTTTTATGGTCAAATGCATTCATTAGGTATCTCTGATGCCTTTTGTGTTTGTCAGTTTCTTCTTTCTTCTGCTTCTTCCGCTTCTTCTTTTTTCCACTTTTCTTTTCTGTCGGATAACTTTTGAATGCCTTTGTCAATCAACTTCAAATTTGTGGTGCACATTGGTCCTGCCTAGGGGAAGACACCTATTGATCTTCAGCACCATCCGAAACTGGGTTTTTATCTACAAATCCCCTTATATGTAAATTTCCCTTTTGTTCAATCTTTTCTGTCGGATAACTTCCTAACGCCTTCGTTAATCAACTTCAGATTTGTTGTGGTTATTGCTCCTGTCTAGGGGAAGACCTCTATTGTTTTTAAGCTCAGTCCGAGACTGGATACTTATGTTTATCTACAAATTCTGTTATATGCAAATTTTCCATCTGGATCATATGGTCAAATGGCTGCCTCTGTTTGGGTACGAATTCCATGTTCTCATTTGCATAGATAGCACATCAGTGATTGGTTCACAGTTATGACTGTCAAAATAGTCTGAAGCCATTTGCATCTAAAGTACATTAAGTTCCTGGTTACAGCCAACCATTCAATTGTGTACAGTATAGTGATTTTAGGCCCTGGAACATACATTTCTCCCACAACTGAATTAAACAGACGGTGGCCTTGCAGATTTTAAAGCCACTGACATAGATACATTAATTTAAGAGTATCTCAGTGCCAAATCTAGGTAGGAGGTACAGGTAACAAGACCATGAGATTGTTTTCTTGTGCTGATCCATCTAATCCAATTCTCATATATTCCGTCCCCGGCCAATGACCACAAATATTTTAATCTTGTCGATTCGTGTCAGTTCCCCTGTAGAGGGCCTATTTAAAACTGTCCTATGAATCCCTTCTTGTATGACAGCCATACGCATTTAACAAGAATCATCAAGAATGAGTATGCATGCAGTACGATTCAATGGAGAACGCCCTACGTATAAACACGACAGCCCGCGAACCCACTACGAATGCTCGATAATCTGCTACGAATAAGTAAGTATGCAGTACGATGTAAGTACGAATGCAGTACGAACCTGTTATGCTGTGACCCGACTCCCCAGGAGGCCACGCGAACCTATATAAAGACGGTCGAGCAAGGCTCTCATCAGTTTGCATATGATGGTCTTCGCGAGAGATCGTGGAGCAATCCTATGCAATCGTACGAGATTCGCGAGGAAGCCTAGCCTATTCTTCATGAAACGTAGCGCCAGCGTGGTTATTCGTAGTACTGTCGTGGGTATTCGTAGTACTGTCGCCGCACATCATGTTGAATTCTTCTCAGTGTCGTAGTATGATCGTACAAGAAGCGTAGAATGTGTCGAACAATCGTACAATGCATATGGCATGCTTGCTGATTTGTGACCGAAAGAACTACTACGACTACCCACGAATATACACGATAGGAGGAGAATGCATGCGAGAATGCAGTAGGATGGTGCCAAGAATGCCAAACATGTACCATTTAATCGTACTTAGCCGGCGAATGTTTTGAACATGCTTGTACGAATTGCCAAGAATGACCACAATTTTCCAGTTCACGGTGATTTGCCTACCCAATTCTTGACCGTGTTACCGGGGCTTAAACCTACCTGAAGTATGAGATGCAGTGTACATTGTTTATACACACACACATGTCGAATCATCATATATTCCTCTATTATAATTAATAATAGGTTGATGACATTATTTTATTTCAGAAGTACAATATGAAATAACCCCTGTTAGTTTTGAATTTTGTGTCACCTCAAATGAAGGACATCATTTCCTTCAATTTTGCGATCAAATCATTGTATTCCACATATATATGATTTGCCCTAAAGCTTTTGCATGAACCATATTTTATTTCAGAAGTATAATATAAAATAACTGGCGGGAGAATCCTCGCAGTACCGAACCCCTGTTAGGTTCGAATTTTATGTCTCCTTAAATGAAGGGCACCATTTTCTTCAATTTTCTATCAAATCCTTCTATTCCACATCATATGATTTACCCTAAAGCTTTTGCACGAACCTAGCATATTTTATTTCAGAAATATAATATGAAATAACTGGTGGGGGAATCCCTGCAGTACCGAA
This sequence comes from Hanleya hanleyi, assembly GCA_036873755.1. Lineage (NCBI taxonomy): Eukaryota > Metazoa > Mollusca > Polyplacophora > Lepidopleurida > Hanleyidae > Hanleya > Hanleya hanleyi. The sequence goes on along the minus strand of JAVTVY010048491.1, from coordinate 130,142 downwards.
CCCCTGTTAGTTTTGAATTTCGTGTCACCTTAAATGAAGGACACCATTTCCTTCAATTACTATATTATTAAGTTAAAGTCTGGGTGCACACCGTGCATGTGATCAATTTCCTGAATTGAATTGAATTCAACCTTGTAGTTCTTCAGATGGACAGTTGATGGCATGCAGTTGTCAGTGTGGTTGTTTCATGTGCAGGGAGCTTTCTATGGCCTTCATGTCAGCACACCTAACACGTACTACCCTTGAGAAGAGCATGTCCCTACCCCCAGGGCACCGAACCCCACCGTCTATCTCCAAAATTAACCCTCGCCCGACCCTCATATATTGCGTTTGAGCCTTTCTATTCAATATATCTCGGCAGAAAGTTGAAATTTATCATTTTGTGTGTAGTCTGCAATGTTGGTATAATTCTGTCACCCTCTGATGAATTGCAAGGGCTCGATTTATCAGGCACATACCCATGTTTTCGAATTTGGTAAATGGGTCCCTTGCCTGAAGATCTTGCTTGGAATTGTTTTTCATGCCAATCCACCTCTAGGTGGCGCTCAACCAAGTTGAAATTGCATTTCCAGACAATAACTTTTGAAAACCTGGACCTATTCTTTCCAAATTTGGTATGTGGGAACCTAGCCTCAATATCTCGCTTGGCATTGTTTTTCATGCCGATCCACATATAGGTGGCGACACCTGGGGACCAATTTAAAATTATGTTTCCGGACAATAAGTTTTTAAAACTTGAAGGGATTCTTTCCAAGTTTGCTATATGGGTACCTTACCTTGAAGGTCTCGCTTGAGACTCAGTTTCAGTTTTCTACTTCCAATGTCAAGGAATCTTGCCTCAAGATCTCGGTTGGGATGGTTTTTTTATGCCTGTCTGCCTATATGTGGCACCACCTGTGGGCCGAGGTAAAATTGCATTTGTGGACAGTAACGGTTGAAGACCTGAACGGATTCTTTCCAAATTTGGTATGAGGGTACCTTCCCTCAAGTTATCTTTTGGGGATACTTTTGTGCTGATTTCCCTATAGTTGGCACCACTAGGGGTCATGTTAAACTTGTTTTCCTAAGCTTTACATTTTTACTCTCATCACAAGTATTGAATATTTCCTTTAGTTAACATGCAAAAGGGATACCTCCTCGATCGTATTCGATCGACTGTATCTAGTTCATTACGTAGTTATTACATGTATATATTTGTGCAAGAAATGCAGAACCTTGCAAACCAAACCTAACCTAATATATTACAAGTCTGCAGTATTCGAGTTTCATTTCTCCCTTTCAGCACGACTCTCCAAGGGACCCAACACTACAATGGGAGGAGTTGAGATGTTCCATAATGATGAATGGAAATCAATTTGTGACGAAGGCTTCACAGACACGGAGGCTGGTGTGGTGTGCCGTGGGCTAAACTTCACTGGAGGAAAGGCCATCCCTATGTCTGCTTTTGGCAACATTTCCAGTGAGATTGGAATTTCTAGCGTGAAATGCAGGGCGGTTGAAAACGATCTCGAGGACTGCAAGATTGACTACACTGGCACATGTTCATCAAGGATGTATGCCTCCGTATTCTGTGGTAAAATCACACAAACAGGTAAACATTTCACATATATTCACGTCTACATTGTTTATTTTTCTTGATCAGTTTGACAGATCTTTCATCTGATAAAGCAATCTAGCCCCAGAACTCACTTTAGCTGCGAAAACTGACCTCTGGCCTAGTGGATTTCTGGGAGCGAAAACGGAAACATCGCACCTGTTTGTTTACTTTCTTATTTATTCTACTTCTTATGTGTTTTGTACTCTGTCCCAAATGGGATGCTCAGTACAATAAAGAATCTTATTTTATCATGCGCACAATTAATTTTCGGCGGAAACAATCTCGCATTCGTCTATTTCCGTATTGACGAAAATTAGCCCAGTTGCTGAGTTCTGATAGATTGCTATTATTCAACTAAACATAGAAATAGTTTTGTATAATTTGAATGAATTATGTTCGTTTGGTTAAAATTAACTGAATTTCACAATAAAATGCGCCCGAATCTCTTGATTATCAAAGGCACTATTTCGTAGCCGGCTCACTACGTGATCGTCATACGCTCCCCACCAGTGGGGAGTTGTGCGTTCTATGTGAGAGGCTCGTTCCGCCAATACGGAAATAGCCGAACGTGAGATTGCTGATAAAGGACCTGATCCGGCTTAGTGAGACTTGGCCCCCATGAGGTGCAGTTAAAAGTGCCAAAATGAAATATCGCTTATGAAAGAAATTTTTCAGTGAGCTTTAAGTATATTATCTTTTGTTATCTGATCCGAGTAATTTTCATGACCTGGGTCTAACGATTTTCGAATAACAGCATATTGAAGTAGTGGATTTATGCAAATCATCTTTCTCAAGGTAAAAACAGTAATACTTTTCTCTCTCCGTAAACATGAAGCCAGTCCAAAACCAAGATCAAATTTACCTCGAAATAGCTATAGCAATAGTTGGCTGTTGCCCAAAAATGGTTTTGGTTCTGGACCGGCTTTATATGTTTACAGAGAGAAAGGGGTATAGTTTTCACCCCAAAACAGACGATTTTGGACAAATCCACCACTTCAAGATGCTATTATTCAAAAGCCCTTGAACCAAGGGCGTGGAAATTAATGAGACTATATGACAATATGGTATAGTTTAAGCTAACCAAAAAATATCTTTTGTAAATGATATTTTGGCAAAGTAGGCAGATATATTCCCGGGAGCTATCTTTCATGGAAAACCATTCATTGCAAAAATTTTAGCTTTGTTCTGCTCAAATAATACATTCTTCCATTGTCAGAATTGTTAACCTCTTAAGAGTAGTTGTAACACCCTCTGACTGCACTGTGCAGAAAAATGCGGCACACATGCGCATTCGGTCTGTATAGATTTTCATCGACACAGGGAGCAGGTATCTGTATACAAGAAATACATCCAGTATATCTTGTAAAAATATTAACAAGTTGTATGCTATTTTATCACACAAGAACACGATACAACATCTTGTTTAGCTGTGTCATGCTGAGCCTGCTCCGCTCCGTTTACAAGCGAACGATGCTGAGTGGCTGAGACCAATGTGCACAAAAGTTGCACGCCATGAATTTATCCCCAGTGTAATCAGAGGGTATGTCTGAGAGTAGGTGGTATACAATCTGATGCCATGAGATGAAATAATATGTCATGCTGAATATCGAATTACTGGTCATACAAAAATAGATATCACAGGCAGTATTATTATTGTCAGGACTTCAAAGAACCTGTACGGTAATACTTCAATCCCCCTATCAAAATTCGATCACCCCTTAAATTTGGGGACAAACTTCAATTGACGGTTCTAATAAATTTGATCACCTTCTAAAATCATGAAATAACGAAGAAATAATGGGTTTTGTGCAGGATTTTGAACCATTTTATCCACAAACCTGTTTTGATAAATTTGATTACTCCTATATTTCATGGTGAGAAATTTCACTTCCTGTGATTGAATCATTAGCGAGAATACCATATTTATGAATTATTAGAGAGATTACCATATTTATGAATTATTAGAGAGATTACCATATTTATGAATTATTAGAGAGATTATCATATATTTATGAATTATTGAGAAATTTCACATATTTATGAATTCCAGAGAGATGACCATATTTTATCGAGAATACCATATTTATGAATTATTAGAGAGATTACCATATTTATGAATTATTAGAGAGATTACATATATTATGAATTATTAGAGAGATTACCATATTTATGAATTATTAGAGAGATTACCATATTTATGAATTATTAGAGAGATTACTATATTTATGAATTATTAGAGATTATCATATTTATGAATTATTAGAGAGATGACCATATTTATGAATCATTAGAGAGATTACTATATTTATGAATTACATGTATCAGAGATGACCATATTTATGAATTATTAGAGAGATTACTATATTTATGAATTATCAGAGAGATTACTATATTTATGAATTACATGTATCAGAGAGATGACCATATTTATGAATTATTAGAGAGATTACTATATTTATGAATTACATGTATCAGAGAGATGACCATATTTATGAATTATTAGAGAGATTACTATATTTATGAATTACATGTATCAGAGATGACCATATTTATGAATTATTAGAGAGATTACTGTATTTATGAATTATCAAAGAGATGACCATGAATTATTAGAGAGATTACCATATTTATGAATTATTAGAGAGATTACTATATTTATGAATTACATGTATCAGAGAGATGACCATATTTATGTATTATTAGAGAGATTACTATATTTATGAATTATTAGAGAGATTACTATATTTATGAATTACATGTATCAGAGAGATGACCATATTTATGAATTATTAGAGAGATTACTGTATTTATGAATTATCAAAGAGATGACCATATTTATGAATTATTAGAGAGATTACTATATTTATGAATTACATGTATCAGAGAGATGACCATATTTATGAATTGTTAGAGAGATTACTATATTTATGAATTAGCAGAGACGACCATATTTATGAATTATTAGAGATTACTATATTTATGAATTATCAGAGATGACCATATTTATGAATTATTAGAGAGATTACTATATTTATGAATTATCAGAGAGATTACCATATTTATGAATTATTAGAGAGATTACTATATTTATGAATTATCAGAGAGATTACTATATTTATGAATTACATGTATCAGAGAGATGACCATATTTATGAATTATTAGAGAGATTATCATATTTATGAATTATTAGAGAGATTATCATATTTATGAATTATTAGAGAGATTACTATATTTATGAATTACATGTATCAGAGAGATGACCATATTTATGAATTATTAGAGAGATTACTATATTTATGAATTATCAGAGAGATGACCATATTTATGAATTATTAGAGAGATTACCATATTTATGAATTATTAGAGAGATTACTATATTTATGAATTACATGTATCAGAGAGATGACCATATTTATGAATTATTAGAGAGATTACTATATTTATGAATTATCAGAGATTACTATATTTATGAATTACATGTATCAGAGAGATGACCATATTTATGAATTATTAGAGAGATTACTATATTTATGAATTATCAGAGAGATGACCATATTTATGAATTATTAGAGAGATTACCATATTTATGAATTATCAGAGAGATTACTATATCTATGAATTACATGTATCAGAGAGATGACCATATTTATGAATTATTAGAGAGATTATCATATTTATGAATTATTAGAGAGATTATCATATTTATGAATTATTAGAGAGATTACTATATTTATGGATTACATGTATCAGAGAGATGACCATATGTATGAATTATTAGAGATTACTATATTTATGAATTACATGTATCAGAGAGATGACCATATTTATGAATTATTAGAGAGATTATCATATTTATGAATTATTAGAGAGATTACTATATTTATGAATTACATGTATCAGAGAGATGACCATATTTATGAATTATTAGAGAGATTATCATATTTATGAATTATCAGAGAGATTACCATATTTATGAATTATTAGAGAGATTACTATATTTATGAATTACATGTATCAGAGAGATGACCATATTTATGAATTATTAGAGAGATTATCATATTTATGAATTATCAGAGAGATTACCATATTTATGAATTATTAGAGAGATTACTATATTTATGAATTATCAAAGAGATGACCATATTTATGAATTATTAGAGAGATTACCATACATGAGTAGTGTGATTAACGTCACAAGACTTACAAATTAGGGTGAAGAAGATGACTTGGGGGTCCAAGTGTAATGTTATAGGTCACCTAGATGACTTGGGGGTCCAAGCGAAATGTTATAGGTCACCTAAGTAGGTCAGATTTTCATCAAAGGTAGGTCAGCTTAGAACTTGCTGGTAACAGTCCCCTAATGCACATTCATGCCAAAAATCAAGGTCCTAATGTCAACGATTCTCCTTACTTTGCCGACAAAAGGATTTGGATGGAGTCACTGACTACCGGACAATTTGCAAATGAGGGCCTACTTCGTAGGAATTTATGAATTATTAGAGAGATTACCATATTTATCAATTCTCTTCTGTTTTACTTGAATGTTCTGTATATCTGCAGGTTTCGGGGTAAGGTTATCGGAGGATCGGCTGTCTGGCAGTTTCCACGGTATCGTCGAGGTACAGATTGAAGGCTTATGGGGTCGAGTGTGTATGGCAGGATGGAATGAAGCTGCCGCCAATGTGACGTGTAAGAATCTGGGTTACGCGGGAGGAAATGTCTACCTTCATATCGTGAAAAATACCCTGCCAATCATCATCAAGAATGTCAACTGTACGGGACAGGAAAACAGTCTGAAGGACTGCGCATTCGAAAGATGGGGCGACACGAGTAAATGCAAGTACGGAGATCACGATGCTGGTGTGCTTTGTTACAGGAAGTCAGGTAGGTCAACCTTGACCAATAACAGAAGAATAACCTTATATCTGGAATAGCTTAATATGGTCAAAGTGATCGTAAACCCTCAAGTAGAGTTTCCATCAAATGAAACACAAATGAAACAGTGTCAGAATTTTTGGTTTGTTATTTTTTTTATGATTTTATGACACAGAGTAAACTGAATTCTATGGTGGTCTGTTGCGATCATATCTAGATCTGGTGAATACATATATTTTGAACTTGGTAAAACTTTTTCAGTGCATGACTCAAGCTTTGAGTTTCAACAGACTCACTGTTCGAATGTGCATGTTTCACCAAAATCAAGGAAATTACATGCAAGACTCAAATTGACTTGGCACTTATGAGTTACCATACAAAAAGTCAAGTACATTTTACCCGGTTTGAAAAAATCACATAAAAGAAATAAAAATATATTTGGATACAGTTAAAATTTGTCTTTCATTTGACCTTCACTTCGTCTGAGGGTTTACTATCACATTAAAATATTTAAAGCACTTCAGAGTGTGATTGGCATCGGTATTAGTTCTTCGGAGCTAAACTGTGGTAATAAGCACTCATATCAACAGATTTCTCTCCGTATTTATATGGAGCCCCTCGCCAGTCTTCAGTTTGTGGACATAGTAGTCTGAGTTATGGACCAGGCAAAAAACAGCCCATGTCAAGTATATTGAACCGTTGTCAACTGAATAGCGTCATGTAACGTTCACTGTATCTGAGAATGAATTAACCTTGAAATGTGATATTAACGCATGAGGGGACTTCACTCAATTCAGACAGCCCTGCGTCAAAGCTGGCTGTTCCCGACCAAGATGGGGTAGGGTTCGCATAAGATTAACATTTTTGACGGACAGAAATCATTTTTTTTATGAAAAATGAGGGCCAGACCATGTTGTAGAAAAGGAATCTTTACCCCAGTTGTGCAGGTCATTGACAGCAGATAGAACTATTGTTCTCCGTTAGCGAGAGTTGTCCAAGGGAATATGAATTTAACAGCTTCGTAGACCAATATAGATGGAGTGCTTTCAGAATATAAGCAGTTTGTTCTTTCTATTTGTTCCTCAGGTATCCAGTATCGACTCGCAGGTAGCTCTAATTCCTTCTATTTGTTCCTCAGGTATCCAGTATCGACTCGCAGGTAGCTCTAATTCCTCCAGTGGAAGAGTGGAAATCGCACATGATGGCCTGTGGGGGTCTGTTTGCGATTACGCCTGGAACCAGCCTGATGCCAAGGTTATGTGTCGCACCATGGGCTTTGTCGACGGTCAGGCGCTGACGAAAACTAGTTTTAAGGGAGGTGCTGGCCCAATTTGGGTGAATGGCTTCTTTTGTAAGGGCAATGAACCGTCCCTGATGTCGTGTCTCAGTGCCGGCTGGAATACGACGTTCCTCAGTGCCAACTGTCGTAGCCACTCCCGTGATGCAGCTGTACGCTGCTTCAACCAGACACTGAGTAAGATCCTGAAACACATGCTGTATTGTTTGCTTATTTCTTTCCGAAACTAAATCTTATACACCACCCACAGGAATTTGTATGGCTCCGCTACGAAGTAGCCAGCAGGCATTAAGTGTTTACTCTTGTCTGTTGGTTCATACTTCATGTAAGTATCACGAGACAATGCATACAATAGCCAAGTCTGGGGACAACAATGCTTTTTCAGCGACACAAAGACCCAGACAATAGTTCCTACATGAAGTATCGACCTGTCTGTCTGTGCATCCGTCTGTCTGTCACACCTAAATTGTATACTAGTGCTGGAGTTTTGACTGGATGTTCCTGAAACTTTGCAGGCTTGTTAAACATGCTTTGAAAATGTGCACCTGCTATTTGTGAGAGGAAATTTGGCAGGTTTGTCAGATTGATGAGGTGTTGGACTTTGCCATTTTCACCATGAATTTCAATGTAGCTTCACTCATGTATATACTAGTTTGACTGGAAGTTAATGAAACTTCGTAGGCTTCCTGAGCATGCTTCAAAGATATGCAACTCCTATTTATGTGATGAAATATTTGTTATCAAATTTATCAGGAGATGAACTTTGTCATTTTCCTCATTAATTTCAGTGTAATGGCAGTCATGTATAATCAGCTAGTCCCCAGTTTGACTGGAGACCCTTGAAACTGTGTAGGCTTCCTAAGCATATTTTGATGATGTGCTTATCATATATATGTGATGAACTATCAAAATTACTAGCATTTGGATTTCCCTGTCAAAATTAACAAGATAATGACAATTAGCTAGTTTATATTGCAGCCAAATAGTGCTATTAATTCACCAATCACAGACATGACAATCTCTGGTTTGATGCTCAACTGATTTATCAGAATGGTAATGTTTTTAACTGAATCTGGAATGTTTTTATTGAATTATTGAATTCATGTCCAAATGGACATCTGTTTAATTTTTCAAATATCTTCTGTTTCTTATTAATATAAATCACATGTTGAAAATCTTCACTTCATATCCTTGCCTAGTAAATAAAGTTATGCAAAATTGGGGGGAGGGGGAAATTCTTTAACCAAGATAATTAAGTCACAAACATATTGTCGCAAAAATTGTTGTCGCTTTAATATCTCACATAATTTATAGAATGTCCTGTCATATTATACTAGTGGCATTCGTGTTTAAAGTGTAGATCAGTGATGTATGAAATTTATTTGGTTTTTGTAGAAGCATCGCAGATACGGTTAGTGGAAGGTGACAACACAACTTATGGTCGTGTGGAAGTGTTTGTTCAAGGACCCAATGAATGGGGCACTGTGTGTGATGACCTTTGGGATGATGTAGATGCCACAGTGGTGTGTAACCAACTCGGCTTTGCCAAGGGGCTGGCACGAACTCGGGGGGCCTTCGGACGAGGGACTGGAGCTATCTGGTTTGACAACGTACAGTGTGTTGGCAATGAAAGCATGCTGAGCGAGTGTGAACATCGTGGTCTAGGTATCCATAACTGTCAACATTATGAGGATGCTGGCGTTGCTTGTTCCGGTACGTCAGCTTATGTTTATGTGTGTAGTGTGCATATGGCAATGTTCACTGCATAGATTTGACATCAATCCTAACGATACATAAAATATATTACAGAATAATGGAATTACAGAGGCCCGGTATCTGCCTGTCCCCCTCCACACTCCAGTGGGGACAAAAATCTCAGCATTTGTGACTTTCCTTTCCCCAATACCTTTCAATTAGCGGAGATAAATTAATGTTTACTGCATGCTACCTATGTTCATATTAATGTTCGCGATTTTCTGATGATAAAAATTTTGTAAATTTATTTTTCTTTGTGAAAGCTAAAATAAAAAGGTGAGATGCACGCTTTTAAAATAATGCGGATTTGCCTGAGAACCAAGTCATTACCTTTGTTAGGCCTTGCAGTCAGATGATCCTATAGTCTTGATTTTCTGATTTCTTCTGCATTGACTGTACAATTATTAATTTGTTTCTCTTTTATTAATGTCTTGATCGCCACTACACTTGAGAAAAAATCTAAATCAATAATGAAATGTATCAAAATTGGATTGCTAACTGAATACAATCAGGTGTTGTTTTTTGCTAATATTTGATTTTCTTTTTCATTTTTTTCAGGTGAATTAACATCATCTGCTTTGACAACAACAACAACAAAAACAACAACAACAACTACTACAACAGCAGGACCAACTCTGTCCACTCAGCGTCCATCCGAAACATCCTCAACAAGTACCACAACTACTGGTGCACCACCAGTAACAGTAATCCCAGAGACACCATTACCCTCAGCAAAGACAAACGCCCCGGTCACCACAACTTCATCCAGGATTACGCCACCTTCCAAAGAAACTGGCAAAACGGAGATGACAACTAACGCTTCGGTCATCACAACGAAAGGACCAGAGACTCGTGGGTCATCAGGTCTTGCTAGTTCCAGCATCGCAGCTGCTGTAGTTGTACCCATCTTACTGCTGTTGATTGGCATCATCATCGCTGTGGTCATCTTTAGATATAGGAAGGGAGGCAAGAATCAGTTCAAACACGAGCGATTCGATGACAAAAATATCCATTTCAAACCGAGCGAGGAGGCCGTGTCGTACGGTGCAAACAATCTGTATGATATTCCAATGGGTGCGGCTCCGGAAATGAACGGAAATGGAAGTTTCCCTCATTCCAATGGCAATGGTAATGTTGTGGCAGGTACCTCGGGCCTCAATGGCATGAACGGAGTAAACAGGGGACCTGGTCCAAATGGGTCAATAGGATTTGATAACCCATTATACGCAGAGAGCACAGCTGGGGAAGGAGCTATGGATATAACATTAGCTGAAAGAGATGAAGTGATCATGCCACATTCTGTAGAGGTGACCCGAGAAACAGGATGGAAAGACACTGATAGCATTGCATAATTTATATTGCTAGTATAATATTATACCTACCACATTTGTTGAGGGCATAATCTATTTTAAAGTTATTCTGTTCTATAATACCATGCCCTCTGCTTTCTCAGTTTATCGTGTTGCGAGAGCTGTTGATCACTCTCCTAGATTTTGTATTGTGAGAGTGATCACTATATTGTGGAAGTGATCACAGTACTGTGAGAGTGATCACTGTACTGTGAGAGTGATCACTGTAATGTGAGTGATCACAGTATTGTGAGTGATCTCTGTATTGTGAGAGTGATCTCTGTATTGTGAGAGTGATCACTGTACTGTGAGAGTGATCACTGTACTGTGAGAGTGATCACTACTGTGAGAGTGATCACTGTACTGTGAGAGTGATCACTGTACTGTGAGTGATCACTGTACTGTGAGTGATCACTGTACTGTGAGAGTGATCACTGTACTGTGAGAGTGATCACTGTACTGTGAGAGTGATCTCTGTACTGTGAGAGTGATCACTGTACTGTGAGAGTGATCACTACTGTGAGAGTGATCACTACTGTGAGAGTGATCACTGTACTGTGAGCGTGATCACTGTACTGTGAGAGTGGTCACTGTACTGTGAAAGTGATCACTACTGTGAGAATGATCACTTTACTGTGAGATTGATCACTGTACTGTGAGAGTGATCACAGTACTGTGAGAGTGATCACAGTACTGTGAGAGTGATCACAGTATTGTGAGAGTGATCCCTTTATTGTGAGAGTGATCACTACTGTGAGAGTGATCACTGTATTGTGAGAGTGATCACTGTACTGTGAGAGTGATCACTGTACTGTGAGAGTGATCACTGTACTGTGGGAGTGATCACTGTAATGTGAAAGTGATCACTGTATAATGTGAATGATTCGCTCTTGTCGATATTACTCTCCAATACATTTTAATTTTTCAGGATAGTGATTAATAACTCTCTTTCCCAGAAGAGTGATTAATAACTCTCCTGAGAGAAAAGTAAAGCGACTGATGAAGAGGGAGTGTGATCGCTCTCCTTAAAACAAGAGACTGCTTTTTCTGATCTGTATTCTGTAGTGAACATACTGAATCATTGATTCTACTCATAGAAATAAGACTGTGTCTAACCCTTACTGCTACATTGCGTCGGGGGTTTTGAAGATGTATATGATGACAAAAATCCTACAAAGTAATGTGCAAGGGCGTAGACAAGGTGGGGTTTTTGACGGATGACAAAAAAAAGAAACAACCAAAAAAAAAGAAAAGAAAAAAACAGAAACAAGAAACTTAGCAGGGAAGAAAAAATTTGTCTTATCAGGTATCTTTATCAATTGTTGCTTAATACAGGGGAAGTAAACTTATCCCTGCCAGTGTGTACCATAGGCCTAGAATAAGAACAAAGTGACACATCCACGATTTCGGACTCGAAAATTTCAGACTCTCCGAGAATGGAATTATATGCTGCAATTCAATCAAATATCGCCTATTTGGGCAAAAACACATTAACGTGTCAGTTGAGCAAAATGTTTCAGACCTTTTTCACTAAAGCTGGTTTTGTTTTCAATTGAGATCCCAGTCATTTGTTCAGTATTTCATTATTCGCAAACAAGAAATATACGGACTCTCAGCTAATTTAGATTTTAGATTTTCGCACAAATTAATAGTTCAATTGTAAAATTTGTTACAATATTATACTGCTCAAAGGCTCCCGGTGAGTGTCAATTTCCATCAATTTAAAAAAAAATCCTCTGCTGCGAGGGGGATACCACCTCTCAGATTTCCTCCTCTCAAGCCTCCCTAAACTCGAAAACTTGTCTACGCCCTTGAATGTGTGTTATCATCATCCAATTTACGGTGCTACCATCACTGATCCTCAGGGTTCTCCCTTGTTTGAGTCAGATGACACCATTTGTTTACTAAGCAACAAATGACAAGACTTGAGCAGATTAGAGAGAACTACCTCTCTATAATAGAGGTAAAAAAGATCATTTTTGCCCAATGAAGTCAAGAATATATTGAACTAAGAGACATCCGCCATAGGCGACCATGGACATAGACATTTTCCTCTGATGGTGTTAAAATAAGAAATAAAAAAAATTGTCTGATATCTAATTTGAATAATGATAGATGACTTGGTTTTTTTTTCTATTAAATATTAGACTATGCACATTTTCATTGGGAAATCACTGTTGCAGCAATATATAAGCTACTCGCCTGAACATTATGGATTGTTATGGTGAATGAATCAAAAGTTATTGAGCAAAAACATCTTTTTTACCTCCATTTTAGAGAGGTAGTTCTCTTTAATCTGTTGAGGGAGCATAACCACCTAGTGAATCAGTTGTTGAGAATAAACTTAAGATGACCATTCCCCAAAGAGTCCACATACAGCAAACTGACCAATAACAATCATTCTATACTCACCATCATATAGTATAATTGTGTCATTCCACATTATGCAAACTTTTATAAGACTCTTTTTATCGATCACAAAGATGATTGCCACAAACTATTTTTTACGGAAATTTTTATCTTGTATTTTTTAACTGATGTATTTTTGGTAAATGGTTTTGAGTGAACAACATAATAGCATTCCCATTATGTATTTGTATTTACATGTACATGCTGTAAATAATTTCTGGTCGTAATAATTTCCCTGTACGTCTTATGTGTTCTGCATTTTGTCTGTTTAAATGTAAATAATATGTCTTTAATTTCATACTTGGCATGTCTAATGCTGAGAGAAGGTATTGGGATGGACTGATGTTATTGACAGTTACATGTTTTTCAATCAATTCTAAGATACTATGACAAACAAAATTAGGTCCAATAAAAAAAAAAATTGACTGTCCCCTCATGCATCAGATATTTGCGCCCGTGACAATATGATTAAAAACAGATCCAGAAACTGATTAGCTAACGTGGGTGGTTGAGTTGGTTCAGGTTCCTGTTGCTTCATTGCATTTTGCTGAGAAGCAACAGGAACTTGATAATGTGATGTCTAGCACTGTAATATCACTTGTCTTTATTGCACCATGTAAGCGTCCTGTCTGTGTCTTGTCGCTGTCCTCCGTGTTTTATAGGCTTTTTCTAGATTTCTTCTTTGAAGTAGCAGGAACACAACTTGGCTGGGTGGTGCTTAGTTGGTTCGTCGCGATAAAGCTGAAATATTGTTGAAAGCGACGTTAAATTGTATTCACTCACTCACTCATTGATTAGCTAACTGGATGTGATCCACTCTCTATCTAGAGTCTGTTTCTGCACGAAATCCCAGACTACCATAAATAGTGAGGCGCGGAGTGCAGGAATTCCCAGACTCCCATAAATAGTGAAGCGAAGAATGCCGACTCTCTAATCTGTGTGGGGTTTTTTGTACTGGGTGAAATAGGGCTTCATTGAAATACTGCAGAAATTCCCACTGCTGCTGACTATGTATACAGGATATTTGATATATTTACATTTATTGCTTCTGTTCAATACACTCTGATGTACATACAATATTGAAAGGTATCAAATTGCTCATGCGTTCACGATCGTGCTTTTATTTGTATTGTCTGTGTTGTTTATTCCTGTATGCTTACACGTATGTTTGAATAAATATTATCGTATAAATATTATCATAAAGATTGGTTATCAGTCAGGGTTACCATTACATAATACCTTTCCATTTGGACATGATTATCTCTGTCTGTACATTGATTTGAGGTTGTAAACATTATTCGGAGTAAAAGTTTTCCTAAGTATTTCAGAGTAAAAGTTTCATTTATATGTTGATTCAGATATGAGGATATACCGTGCTAGTGTGAGTTAAAGTATTTTCTGTAGATGTTCCATATGAATATTTTCGCGAAATGTACTTGTAAATAAATATGAATATATAAAATCAATATTCCAGAGAAACAAAATTGCTACCGGTACCCCATTGCATATCAAGACATAAATTTTATTTCCAAAACTACATGATATCAAATGCAAAGCGTTATCAAATAGTTTTCTTTTCAAACTCCTGGTTTTCAACAAACCTTTTTGAGATTTTGGTAGCATGAATTTTGTACATTTCCTCATCCATGTTTCTGAATATAAAGTACAAGTAAATAGACTGGAATATGTGTATGCTCCAAAATGAGTTCAATAGCATTGGCAGGTTATACAGTGAAACCTGTGAATACCGACACCTGGGTTAACAAACAACCTCTAAATACTGACATTATCCATGGTCCCAATACTTAAAATTAAAGTATTATGAACCCTGATAAACCAGAACCCTGTCAAGCCTGATGCTATAATCTGTTCCCAAGCACGGTCGGTATACACAGGTTTCACTGTATAACTTTATTACATGAGTTGGGATTATTTAACTAGTCAAGCAGTGACATGCACAAGTTTACCTAATTGAGTGAACATAGGAAAGTATATCCATACTGTGAGCTTTGATATTTGTTAAATATGTTAATGGATGAGCTCATGACAAAAAGGTAAAATATTGTCATTAAAAATACCATTATTTTTATCAGAGAATGTATCAATTTGACGACGGATCTGGCTTTCTGATATTGTATGTATCATACAATAAAATCATTGGTGTTTGAATGGAACCAACTCTGTGCTTGGTATTATGTACATATGGACTTTGACAGAACATATTCTTCCATTATTGGTCATCATAATTCTTAGCAGCAGAATGTGCCATATATTGTGATTATTTGTGTCAGTATTTCTGTGTTGTAAAATGTTTCAGCATCTTTGTTATCTTCAGTATGGGAAATAAAACATTGTGATATTCCATGAAATACAAATGTGTTATGTCATGATGATACCACGTCCTGTGTGATAAAGAATTCATAATTTTCCACCAAATTACAATTGTCTATTTTGTGATATCATTCCACCCCTGTTTAGTGTGTGTCTGTTACAAATATCAGTAAAACGTAATTTAATAGAGGGAAATCGACCATATGCTGAATTGAGTAAGATTCTATTTTTATGGGAATCTTGATACTGAGCAAGTTGATTACACTGCAGTAGTTTCTGTGAACATTATGTAATGTTTTGAATAATCTTTTTAATATTTTATAATAGAAGATTAGATGACCTCATCATAAGGCATAATTCATGTCTTTTTCTTTTAATATGAAATTGAACTGGAAAATTTAACTTTTGGGATCTGGGACAGTTTTCTATCTACAGTTCCAATTTTTGGTGAGTGGATACCCTATGGTGAGACGATGTGTCGCGTACCAAAATGAAGGTCGAGGTCAGAGGTCAAAGGTCACTGGCCTGAAAAACAGGAAATCAATGAAGTGTTCGTGTCCGGTCTATATCTGTGAATGTTTTCTATCCACAGTTGCAATTTTTTGTGAGTGGATACACTAAGTGAAGACGATGTGTCACGTACCGAAATTGAGGTCAGCGGTCAAAGGTCACTGTTGACTAAAAATCAGAAAATCATTGATCAGTGACAGTTTTCTATCTACAGTTCTAATTTTTAGTGAGTGGATGCCCTAGGGGGGAACGATGTGTTGCATATCAAATGGAGGTCAAAGGTCAGTGTGACTGAAAAATCAGGAAATCATTAAAAAATTCTAATTTTTTTGTGAGTGGATTTAATAGGGGGAAATGAATTGTCACATACCAAAAATTAGGTCAAGGTCGAAGGTCAAAGGTCAGTGACCCCAAAATCAGAAAAATATTAAAAATAACTTTTTTTTGTCAGTAGATACATTAGGGGGACACGATATGTCACATACCAAAATGTAGGTCAAGGTCACTGTGACCCCCAAATCATGAAATTGTTAAAAATCATGATTTTTTTTATCCATTGATATATTAAGGATGGACGATTTCTCATGTACAAACATTTAGGTCAAGGTCAATAGTCAAGGTGACTCCAGAATCAAGAAATCTTTTAAAATTACTTTTTTGTGTGTCAGTAGATACATCACGTACCAAAAAGTAGGTCAAGGCCGAAGGTTGAGGTCACTGTGACTCTCCCAAAATCATGAAATTGATAAAAATCATGATTTTTTGTGTCCATTGATACAATGAGGGAAGACGATGTGTCATGTACCAAAATTTAGGTCAAGTTAAGATCAAGGTCAGTGTGACCCCAAAATCAGGAAATCACTAAAAATAACTTTTTTTTGTGCCAGTAGATACTTTAGAGGGACAGGGTCAAGGTCACTGTGACCCCAAAATCAAGAAATCATTAAAAGTCAGATTTTCATATGCCTGTCGAAGACGAGGTCATGTAATGCGATGTTGTGTTCTGTCCATTAATACTTTAACATTTGTTGTCCATGCGATATCTCTAGTTTCAAGGTATGGATTGGTACCAGACTTTGGGTATACTTTACTCACATGGCAAAGAGAAGCCATATTCACTTTGAGATCAATTCGTCAAAGGTCAAGGTCACAGTCCCCCAAAACTGAATCAAGTTTAATAGCTGACTATATGTATTAGGTTGAAATATTCAGAGTTGTCTCCCATACATGTATATGGCATTTGTCCTGTGGAGTCATCTCCCATATTTGATACATGTTACATTTAGTTAAACTCTTGTGAAAATAAAAACCATACATTTACTAATTTAATGTGGGGAACCTGTTTATTAACATCCTCACGAGCCAGTGTATCAATCGATCTGTTAGGATCGATACACTGGCTTGGTTAGTTACCCATACTAGTTCTGGATATAAATAGGTCAAGGGGTTCCCCTAAATCAAGCCAATCAATGAACGTGCTAAGCCAGCTGATTATGTCAATCCGCTGCGAGGTATGAGATGTGACTGGTTTGGATTTCATCATGGGCCGAACTGCTTTGATGTACCTAAGTCAAAGCAAAATAGCAGGCTTGGGATACCGACATGTAATTCAAAACAAGTGTGGGGGATGAAATGTAGGCATCGATTCAAGCACTCATTCGAATCAACGAAAATGTCCAGGTAAACCCTCTTTGAGGATTAAGGATTTGCCTGGACTTGTGAAGATGGTTTATTAACTCCAGAACAAAGGTTTACTTCATCACTTTCTTCACATTTTTCTGCTTTCATGAAAAATTCTCTCGCCTGAAAGAAATCCATTTGCAGGAAAACTTCTATTTTCTTGTGTTTGACTGTTGTCGATTTCAATGTGAGATATGTGAGCTCTCGGTTCTTGTCTCAAGGGCAACCAGTTACCAAGAGTTAAGCCCATTTTAGTTTATCATTCAATATAAGATGATATATATATGTTACATTCTCAGAAGCACAAAATCGTAGAACTTTCTCTGGATTACTAGCTACCATCCAATTGGAATCAAGGCTATTAAACAACATTGAAATTCGGACCAATGTAATTACAGATATACGGGCATATATTGAATCCCCTTGGTCTCTTGTTTCAAATATAAAGCAACCTGTACATAATAGGCAGAATGGATACAAGCCTTCCTGGTTACATCATACTGCTCTGTTTTATCCAAGAATGCATACATGGTGGAGTCAGGATATCACAATGAGGGGAGATAACCAAATGAAAGCATCACAATAAGGGAGGCTACTTAATACGGAAATCACACTAAGGAGTAGATAACTCTTGCTTAATATAAGGAGTAGATAACTCTTGATATTTTTATGTCAGTTACTTATTAATGTGTTGTTGTACCCGGCCCCACGTGGGCGTATATGTACAAAAATAAAGAAATCTGAATCTAATGATCAACCATGCAACGAGAACGGAAGAACATCAATCTGATCTGAGTTGTCGCTCCATTTCCTGCCAAAGAAACGTGTAGTTATGTTTACATAAGAAAAACTCCCTTATGTGTTACGTTTGCAAAGCCATTTTTTTTTTACTCGGATTTTATATTGTTAACACTCGAGAGTCAAAAGTGACGCAAAACAACATTTCGTATGTTTTTGGCATTTTTTCGTAAATAATCTAAAATACAACACCTTAACCAAAACGAATCTAATGTTTCAAAGTCACCATATATACCCGGATATTACATCGACATATTATTTTATAGATGTACGGTATTTAAGAATGCATGCAAAAATGTATACGATTGCCAAAAAAAAAAAAGAAGACGAAAAAAAAACTCAGACGAGGGTTCAATTTCAAACGATCGTTGACGCTGTTTTTACGCCACTCTTAATTGTGAGAGTTAACAGTATCAAACTCATTTTTGGCTTTACAAACGTACCATTCCATTCAAGGGAGTTAATTTTACTATTACGCGTGACACACTTCTTTCGAGCTGTCTGTGCAAGGACAGATGGCTGATGTCATCTGCTTATTGAAGAAAATAGACGGCAGACCCGTCATGTAAGACAACTTCAATCGACAACACTTTCCGTGCAATATACTTGGCCCTTTTCACTCCTTGGTTGAATGGTTCCCCACATGTAGTCACCTATGACGGATTTGCCAAATAGACGACAGCTTCGCCGCGTGAAGTGATTACAAAGCTCATGAGACCGATGTGAACGCTTAAAACTGTTTGAAAGTTTTCTCCATGATGGTCAATGTTCCGACAGCGTGCGTTGTAATAGTTATTACATCTCGACAGTCGCATTATGCAGCAAATAACGAGTGTTGTCATTGTTTGTAATTGATTCAGAGACTGTATTGAACGTTGAAGTCAACTGATACTTTATGACCGGTTTTATTTCAAGAAAGATCTTCATTCCGTAATTGGATAAAAAAAAAAGTTTAGTTAGAGGAAAACAATCCTAACCAACAAAAGGGAGATCTATTACCATTAGCCTGCATTATTAAATCACGAAACTTGAATCTCTGATTATAATCCATATACAACCCAACTTCGTGACACCAAATGCAAGGTGTGAGCTTAGCAATTGACTTGATCTGCGAAGTTGGTACCGGTATATTCCCGATACGTACACATATCGGCACACAAACCATATGACATGCCTCGTAGTAGAGAAAGGGGAATTAAAGCGCATTGACCTTTCATTTTTGCATATCAGTAATTTTCGGAGAGGTCATGATCGCTACTCTCTAAAACAACTGTGTACAATCACTGTAACAAAATTGCACATCCACAATAACTGTTTACCAGTGGTACACAATTTTGAAGAAAACCTACACATCATGCGTACCTCTGCTAAACAATTTTTTGTGTATGTGCAATTGTGTACACAGTAGTTTTTACAGAGTATAGTTCCATCACTGACCTTTGACCCGTTCGTATTCCTTCGAGGTGATAAGGTCACAAGTCTACTTCGGCAGACAAACGGTAATCCTATACGCACGTGCAAAAGGTCGTGACCGGAGTCTGGGGTACGCCAGACGGAGAGAACTGCAAAAAGTAGTATAAAGATGCACATCCTCTATGGGTGTTCACTAAAGATTCTTATGTTCGACAAGGAATAGATAATGGGTCGGCCGCCAATTGACGTAAAATCTTCAACCCAAATCAATTATATCTATATATTTTTTGAAAGAGTATGATTAAACCATTATTTAATAATGGTTGAACCACGAACATTTCCATCCAAGCTTGCTTCATTTTTTCTAGCAAAACCCCTAGCAAGTCTAAAAGATGGTCAAATTCGGCCCAATTTCCAGAACAATCTGTAGGAGTGATTTCATTTCAATTCTCGCCCCGTTCTCCAGGTTCGACGCCAGCTTCAAAAGATGAATAAAGTGCTAGCCGAACTATCCTTTTTTTTGTCAGATTTTTTTGCTGTAACTTACCAATGATTTTTACGCTCGGACAAGGAGCATAACTGAGGCAGAACAGAAATTCACTTCCTAATCCCATTCACAGTATATATAGTTGTACCCATGCAGCCATCTATCCCTATCACTATGGCCGTTTACAGGAATGACAAAGCCGAACAGGATGGTATTATAGATATAAGCTCCTAAGAAGGGAAGAAGAATTGTGATGTAACAGAAAATGGGAGGTCTACCCTATTACGAAATTAGGCAGGACCATTCATACCAAACTGTGGAATGAGCCCTATGCGGCCTTTTCCCGCCATTCTCTTGCCGGAACAGGAAGTGACGTCACAAAAGGTCAATCGAAAGTAGGTCATGGGGAGATAAATCCATAAGTGAGTCAATGCGACCTTTTCTCACTATTCTATATGAACATGTCATGACAAATCTGGGCTTGTCTGGACATTCCCGTGAACCAGTGCACTATAAATACGAGGGTAATGAAAACATCAAATATGGCAGTGACGACGTCCGTCCATCGTTTTTGAGGAAGCCCTCCAGAGATTTTTCTATTCAGCAGAGAATAGATCATGGGTCCGCGCCCACCATCCACGCTAACGACGTTCAAGCCCGTGAAAGGAACTACCCCAAGGGTGCTTTCCAGGGATTAGACTTTGAGTTCGCTTTTCGGCCACCAGTTGTAAATCTTCATTTCAAAACACCTATGTGTATATAGTTTCTGAAAGAGCATGGTTAAGCCATTATTTTAAGACATAGCACTGATACGTTACAGGAAAATGATGCTCGGAAATTCCGTTCCAAACTTGCTTCATTTTTCGTAGAAACCCCCTTTTATGGGGTCTACCCTTCTATGAAATTAGACAGGGGCCATTGCCACAAAACTGTGGAGTCTAACTTGAACATGCAGGATGGAGGTATCCAACGTCCGTCGATCGTCGGTACTTTACAACACATATAAGGGAAGTGGGAAGAGGTGCCGACATACTGACAGAGTCACATGGCTTCACAGTATAGCCTTCTGGTTAACCTATTCTAAAGCACATACCAAGAATCTAACGATTCGTGATATGTGTTGTATCTCAGGTACGCTTTTATTGTACCTGTTCATGCGGCAACTTGGATGACATGACCACACGGCCCTAGCACCGGCATAAGCGGTGTTAGACACAAATCCAGAGAGCTATGACGGAAATGCTCTGACAACTCGTATATTGGTAATTGGTGAGCTGTGTCGCTGTGACAACTTGTACACTGAGGATTGGTGAGCTGAATCGTCGTCAGATGAAAATGACGACATTTAACACAAAAGACTAGTCTGTAAGGCCCGATGTCGACCAAGCATCAACTTTCTACAAATGCCAACATATATCAAAGACCGAAAGGTCTGTACAGGGTGCGGGCCTCGGGGACGAAACGTTCACCAGCAGAATCTCGCCATATGCAGCTAAAAATTACAACACATATAAGGGAAGTGGTAAGAGGTACCGACATACTGACAGAGGCACATGGCTTCACAGTATAGTCTTCTGGTTAACCTATTCTAAAGCACATACCAAGAATCTAACGATTCGTGATATGTGTTGTATCTCAAGTACGCTTTTGTTGTACCTGTTCATGTGGCAACTTGGATGACATGACCACAAGGCCTCTAGCACCGGCATAAGCGATATTAGACACAAATCCAGAGAGCTATGATGGAAATGCTCCGACAACTCGTATATTGGTAATTGGTGAGCTGTGTCGCTGTGACAACTCGTACACTGGGGATTGGTGAGCAGAATCGTCGTCAGATGAAAATGACGGCATTTAACACAAAAGACTAGTCTGTAAGGTCCGATGTCGACCAAGCGTCAACCTCCCACAAATGCCAACATATATGAAAGACCAAAAGGTCTGTACAGTGGGCCGGCCTCGGGGACGAAACGTCCACCAGCAGAATCTCGCCATATACAGGTAAAAATTACAACACATATAAGGGAAGTGGGAAGAGGTACCAACATACTGAGAGTCACATGGCGTCACGGTATAGTCTTCTGGTTAAGCTATTCTAAAGCACATACCAAGAATCTAACGGTTCTTGATATGTGTTGTATCTCAGGTACGCTTTTATTGTACCTGTTCATGCGGCAACTTGGATGACATGGCAACACGGCCCCTAGCACCGGCATAAGCGGTATTAGACACACATCCAGAGAGCTATGATGAAAATGCTCTGCCAACTCGTATATTGGTAATTGGTGAGCTGTGTCGCTGAGACAACTCGTGCACTGGGGAGTGGTGAGCTGTATCGTCGTCAGATGAAAATTACGGCATTTAACACAAAAGACTAGTCTGTAAGGGCCGATGTAGACCAAGCATCAACTTCCTACAAATGCCAACATATATCAAAGACCAAAAGGTCTGTACAGGGGGCGAGCCTCGGGGACGAAACGTCCACCAGCAGAATCTTGCCATATATAGGTAAAAATTACAACACATATAAGGGAAGTGGGAAGAGGTGCCGACGTACTGACAGAGTCGCATGTCTTCACAGTATAGTCTTCTGGTTAACCTATTCTAAAGCACATACCAAGAATCCAACGATTCGTGATATGTGTTGTATCTCAGGTACGCTTTTATTGTACCTGTTCATGTGGCAACTTGGATGACATGACCACACGGCCCCTAGCACCGGCATAAGCGGTGTTAGACACAAATACAGAGAGCTATGATGGAAATGCTCTGACAACTCGTATATTGGTAATTGGTGAGCTGTGTCGCTGTGACAACTCGTACACTGAGGATTGGTGAGCTGTATCGTCGTCAGATGAAAATGACGGCATTTAACACAAAAGACTAGTCTGTAAGGCCCGATGTCGACCAAGCATCAACTTCCTACAAATGCCAACATATATCAAAGACCGAAAGGTCTGTACAGGGGGCGGGCCTCGGGGACGAAACGTTCACCAGCAGAATCTCGCCATATGCAGCTAAAAATTACAACACATAAAAGGGAAGTGGGAAGAGGTACCGACATACTGACAGAGGCACATGGCTTCACAGTATAGTCTTCTGGTTAACCTATTCTAAAGCACATACCAAGAATCTAACGATTCGTGATATGTGTTGTATCTCAGGTACGCTTTTATTGTACCTGTTCATATGGCACCTCGGATGACATGACCACACGGCCCCTAGCACCGGCATAAGCGGTGTTAGACACAAATCCAGAGAGCTATGATGGAAATGCTCTGACAACTCGTATATTGGTAATTGGTGAGCTGTGTCGCTGTGACAACTCGTACACGGGGGATTGGTGAGCTGTATCGTCGTCAGATGAAAATGACGGCATTTAACACAAAAAAACTAGTCTGTAAGGCCCGATGTCGACCAAGCTTCAACTTCTTACAAATGCCAACATATATCAAAGACCAAAAGGTATGTACAGGGGGCGGGCCTCGGGGACGAAACGTCCACCAGCAGAATCTCGCAATATACAGGTAAAAATGATGTCCAAGGAGAATTCCGTGGGAAGCCATGTACATTATGTAAATTACAAGCGTCTAGTCCGTCATTCATAATCCAGCCGTCGTCCATTAGAGAATATCCGCGTCCATAATCCAAAGACCTATTCCATTTTCCATATAACAGTATTAGCACCAAATTCAAAAAGACAATCAAAGTATACAAAAACATAGGCTTGTTTCCTGCAAGAGAGAAGCGGTCAACAGTTTTCAATGATGCCGGCAAGATATCATGATGTTCCAAAAATATCAAATCCGTATCGCTGATCAGTATTCTTAATCCATAATATTCGTTGTAAAGTCGTCATCTAAAGAATGATGTATCTCAGTCACGCTTTGATTGTGACTGTTCATATGAGTACCATGAGGATCTTGAAGTACATGGGTTCATACGGCCCCTAGCCCCGGGTTAAGCGGAATTAGACACAAGTTACGAAACGTAGCGCCATAGATCTTGCACGCTACGTTCGTATGGCGCTCACGACGGCTGTCCATCGTTCCTGAACATGCGAGATGTTGATGACGACGTGTGTCGATCGTCGGTATAGGTCAAGGGGAATTCCATAGAAAAGCCCCAAACGTACGTCAGCAATGTGCACCATCCGGAAATGATCTTGAGCAGGGGAGATAATTCCGGTCAAAGGGAGAATGACCGGTTTTCTACTCATTCTCCATATGAACATGCTCGGGGTCAAAGTTTACTCCTGGAAGTGACGTCATGAGGCGTCCTGAGTTATCTCCGCATGGTTCTGTTTTCTGTCGCCGGTGAAGTGAGTAGCGTGTGTCGGGTTCTCGACATTTTTTCCATTACGGTGTCCAGCATAATGGCAAGTGGAGGAACCACTATACCTCTCAAGTACGCTTTTATTGTACCTGTTCATGTGGCAACTTGGATGACATGACCACACGGCCCCTAGCACCGGCATAAGCGGTGTTAGACACAAATCCAGAGAGCTATGATGGAAATGCTCTGACAACTCGTATATTGGTAATTGGTGAGCTGTGTCGCTGTGACAACTCGTACACTGGGGATTGGTGAGCAGAATCGTCGTCAGATGAAAATGACGGCATTTAACACAAAAGACTAGTCTGTAAGGTCCGATGTCGACCAAGGATCAACCTCCCACAAATGCCAACATATATCAAAGACCAAAAGATCTGTACAGGGGGCCGGCCTCGGGGACGAAACGTCCACCAGCAGAATCTCGCCATATACAGGTAAAAATTACAACACATATAAGAGAAGTGGGAAGAGGTACCAACATACTGAGAGTCACATGGCGTCACGGTATAGTCTTCTGGTTAACCTATTCTAAAGCACATACCAAGAATCTAACGATTCTTGATATGTGTTGTATCCCAGGTACGCTTTTATTGTACCTCTTCATGCGGCAACTTGGATGACATGACAAGACGGCCCCTAGCACCGGCATAAGCGGTATTAGACACACATCCAGAGAGCTATGATGAAAATGCTCTGCCAACTCGTATATTGGTAATTGGTGAGCTGTGTCGCTGTGACAACTCGTGCACTGGGGATTGGTGAGCTGTATCGTCTTCAGATGAAAATGACGGCATTTAACACAAAAGACTAGTCTGTAAGGACCGATGTAGACCAAGCATCAACTTCCTACAAATGCCAACATATATCAAAGACCAAAAGGTCTGTACACGGGGCGAGCCTCGGGGACGAAACTTCCACCAGCAGAATCTCGCCATATACAGGTAAAAATTACAACACATATAAGGGAAGTGGGAAGAGATGCCGACGTACTGATAGAGTCGCATGTCTTCACAGTATAGTCTTCTGGTTAACCTATTCTAAAGCACATACCAAGAATATAATGATTCGTGATATGTGTTGTATCTCAGGTACGCTTTTATTGTACCTGTTCATGTGGCAACTTGGATGACATGACCACACGGCCCCTAGCACCGGCATAAGCGGTGTTAGACACAAATCCAGAGAGCTATGATGGAAATGCTCCGACAACTCGTATATTGGTAATTGGTGAGCTGTGTCGCTGTGACAACTCGTACCCTGGGGATTGGTGAGCAGAATCTAACGATTCTTGATATGTGTTGTATCCCAGGTACGCTTTTATTGTACCTGTTCATGCGGCAACTTGGATGACATGACAACATAGCCCCTAGCACCGGCATAAGCGGTATTAGACACACATCCAGAGAGCTATGATGAAAATGCTCTGCCAACTCGTATATGGTAATTGGTGAGCTGTGTCGCTGTGACAACTCGTGCACTGGGGATTGGTGAGCTGTATCGTCGTCAGATGAAAATTACGGCATTTAACACAAAAGACTAGTCTGTAAGGGCCGATGTAGACCAAGCATCAACTTCCTACAAATGCCAACATATATCAAAGACCAAAAGGTCTGTACAGGGGGCGAGCCTCGGGGACGAAACGTCCACCAGCAGAATCTCGCCATATACAGGTAAAACTTACAACACATATAAGGGAAGTGGGAAGAGGT
Organism: Hanleya hanleyi; assembly: GCA_036873755.1. Classification (NCBI taxonomy): domain Eukaryota; kingdom Metazoa; phylum Mollusca; class Polyplacophora; order Lepidopleurida; family Hanleyidae; genus Hanleya; species Hanleya hanleyi. The sequence continues at coordinate 103,596 of JAVTVY010048491.1, read as the reverse complement.
GCCGACGTACTGACAGAGTCGCATGTCTCCACAGTATAGTCTTCTGGTTAACCTATTCTAAAGCACATACCAAGAATATAATGATTCGTGATATGTGTTGTATCTCAGGTACGCTTTTATTGTACCTGTTCATGTGGCAACTTGGATGACCTGCCCACACGGCCCCTAGCACCGGCAGAAGCGGTGTTAGACACAAATCCAGCGAGCTATGATGGAAATGCTCTGACAACTCGTATATTGGTAATTGGTGAGCTGTGTCGCTGTGACAAATCGTACACTGAGGATTGGCGAGCTGTATCGTCGTCAGATGAAAATGACGACATTTAACACAAAAGACTAGTCTGTAAGGCCCGATGTCGACCAAGCATCAACTTCCTACAAATGCCAACATATATCAAAGACCAAAAGGTATGTACAGGGGGCGGGCCTCGGGGACGAAACGTTCACCAGCAGAATCTCGCCATATGCAGATAAAAATTACAACACATATAAGGGAAGTGGGAAGAGGTACCGACATACTGACAGAGGCACATAGCTTCACAGTATAGTCTTCTGGTTAAACTATTCTAAAGCACATACCAAGATTCTAACGATTCGTGATATGTTTTGTATGTCAGGTACGCTTTTATTGTACCTGTTCATGCGGCAACTTGGATGACATGACCACACGGCCCCTAGCACCGGCATAAGCGGTATTAGACACAAATCCAGAGAGATATGATGAAAATGCTCTGACAACTCGTATATTGGGAATTGGTGAGCTGTGTCGCTGTGACAACTCGTACACTGGGGATTGGTGAGCTGTATCGTCGTCAGATGAAAATGACGGCATTTAACACAAAAGACTAGTCTGTAAGGCCCGATGTCGACCAAGCATCAACTTCCTACAAATGCCAACATATATCAAAGACCAAAATGTCTGTACAGGGGGCGGGCCTCGGGGACGAAACGTCCACCAGCAGAATCTCGCCATATACAGGTAAAAATGATGTCCAAGGAGAATTCCGTGGGAAGCCATTTACATTATGTAAAAACCAAGATGGCGCTCACGACGGCTGTCCATCGTTTCTGAACATGCGAGATGTTGATGACGACGTCTGTCGATCGTCGGTATAGGTCAAGGGGAATTCCATGGAAAAGCCCCAAACGTACGTCAGCAATGTGCACCATCCGGAAATGATCTTGAGCAGGGGAGATAATTCCGGTCAAAGGGAGAATGACCGGTTTTCTACTCATTCTCCATATGAACATGCTCGGGGTCAAAGTTTACTCCTGGAAGTGACGTCACGAGGCGTCCTGAGTTATCTCCGCATGGTTCTGTTTTCTGTCGCCGGTGAAGTGGGCTGCAAAAATGCGACCCTTTCTCGCCATTCTATATGAACATGTCAGAACAAGTTGGACCTTGTCTGAACATTTCCGTGACGTCACCAAATCGAGTTCAAAACAAGTCTCAACATGTTTTGGTGAAGATACGTCATCAAAGCGTGTGTAGGGTTCTCGACATTTTTTCCATTACGGTGTCCAGCATAATGGCAAGTGGAGGAACCGCTATACTCCCATGGGGTGAAATGCAGACTGTACCCATCGAACAAGGTATAGAATGTAGGTATTTGGCTGACGGAGTACGATGGAAGGGGTCTCGAGTTCGCTGTTTGAATTTGCGCCGGCAAAGTCATGGTCCGCATGCGAGCTCGTCAAGAATTACAAGCGTCTAGTCCGTCATTCATAATCCAGCCGTCGTCCATTAGAGAATATCCGCGTCCATAATCCAAAGACCTATTCCATATTCCACATAACAGTATTAGCACCAAATTCAAAAAGACAATCATAGTATACATACACATAGGCTTGTTTCCTGCAAGAGAGAAGCGGTCAACAGTTTTCAATGATGCCGGCAAGACATCATGATGTTCCAAAAATATCAAATCCGTATCGCTGATCAGTATTCTTAATCCATAATATTCGTGTAAAGTCGTCATCTAAAGAATGATGTATCTCAGTCACGCTTTGATTGTGACTGTTCATATGAGTACCATGAGGATCTTGAAGTACATGGGTTCATACAGCCCCTAGCCCCGGGTTAAGCGGAATTAGACACAAGTTACGAAACGTAGCGCCATAGATCTTGCACGCTACGTTCGTATTTTGCTATCAGCATGCGATATGTATCGCCAAATTTGAGAAACTTTGAGTGGAGGCGCTTGGTGGAATAGCCCTGTTTTATAAGTTTCTGCAACAATGTTTTGTGACGTTGATTAAAATCATCACATTTAACACAGGATCTAGCAAATGCTACTAAGCGAGATATGTATACGCCATATGCAGGTCCCACTGGAATATTACTATCCAGAAAGGGATAGTTTACGATGTCGAAATTGTAATCATCTCTTTTGTCATAAAGTCGACGAGAGAGAATGCCCGCTTCATTTTTATAGATAGAGATCTAAATAAGATGTGCCTGTAGGGCTATCTGTAGTTTCCTTCAAATCCAGTGAAGGTGGATATATATCCTTCACTGCGTCATTTATATAGCGATTATCCACAGCGAGAAGATCGTCTATATAGCGTTTGGTGAATGAGAAGGAACGGGCTTTGAATGGATCGGTTTTTGAAAGCGCCTGCATATAGTCATATTCATAAGAGAACAGATACAGGTCAGCCAACAGGGGTGCACAATTAGTACCCATTGGAATACCTATATGCTGCTGATATATTGTGTTGCCAAATTTCACAGATATTTTTAATGAGAAATTCAAGCAACTCTATAAACAAAGAAACATCCCATGAATGATATCTCTTGTATGTAGTCGAGCTAAAGAATGCTTTATGGCTTCCGACATTAATATATCTACGATCAGTTTTCTTGAACACAGATACTATTAATGAACTTAGACGGTCAATAAGGTCCTGATGAGGGATTGTAGTATAGAGAGTCGAGAAATCCCATGTGGATACATGTCTGTACGGTATGTGACCTTTAGCAAATTCTTCCGTAAGACATTTTGAGTTTTTCAATATCCACATACATTCAACGCCAGAGTTCTTAGAAATAGTGGCGCAATACCTTTCCCAAAATGCTTTTACCTCCTGAAGGGCCCTCGTCAATAGGGTTGAAAGAAGCTTGGTGGTGCAGCTTCTAGAACCAGCTATGAATCTAGCTTTGTATGGTGATTTATGCATTTTGGGAGTCCAGTATATTTTTGGTATGTCGTTATGATTGGTTGGAAGACAAATACCTCTTTCCCTGAGAAACTTTTTGTGATTGTTAAATAAATCTTCCAGAGTAAATGCAGTTTGGGAGTAAGTAGACGTATTTGTCTGAGGTGATTGTTTTCGGGCATAGGTGAGCCATCCCTGGTCCAAATGATCGAGTAGGAGCTCTTCTGGGGTGTTAGTGAGTGAGTGAGTGAGTGAGTGATCATACAAGGTCATATGCTGGCGGCGAATAATAGAGAAATGAGTCATGTTCGGTGTGAGTGAGTGAGGTTCGAGTGGGTGAGGTACGATGAGTGACTGATGGAGGTACGAGTGAGTGAGTCATTGATCATATAAGCCATTGGTCATAGCCTCAGCCTGTAGCCACACTTTGAGCAGGCACCATGTCCAGTAATGTACGCTGTGTCAAAAGATACTCTTCGTCGCGACAATATCCTCAGACATATTCGTCTGATGTATAGACAAGAGACACCACCGAGTTCCGCTATGTGACCAACAACAGCCGGGGTGACAGCCGCTCCGCATCAGAGATGTCTCCCTCTTCGATGAAATCGACCTATCCTCATAAACATGCAGGAAGACCTCGGGCGTAAGGCTGAGAAAAGCGCGTAGGATATGCTCCGTCATTGTCAGATTGTGAAGGACTCACATTGTCACTTTCCATCCAGAAGGACTTTGAACTTGGGGTAGAAGAAGCTGCTGGATGTATGATCGTTTCTGATGCTGCATCGTGCGGAAGCTCTTTCGATTCCATTGACACTGGTCTGCTTCTAGAGAACACCGTGGTTCAGGGCTTTGTTGATGTTAGGATCCCGTCGATTCACCCCTTTACATCCGATCTTGTTGTGATCAACACCAATAATACGTTTTCGACGAGAGCAGGATTATGGAATCTCCGTCCACTGCAGTTTGAAGATCCCAGAAGCCCGTTTGTAGATATTTCATTGCTCTTCCCGAGATAACCAACGGTCGTGTTCAGTTTTACCATGGACTCCCAATGTAGGTTGGAGACCTATCGGTGTCGATCTCGATCAACTGTCATTCCGAGGGATGGAAAATAGTACAGAAATTTCAGCATACGGAGTTTCGCTAACTGGTAAACCATGCACCCGATCAGAAGATGGGGGTTGTACGTGATAGTTTTTGGTGATGTCGCCAATGAGCACCGCGTGACGGAATAATGGTAAGTTGATGCGTTGTGGGTTAGTTTGGTGGTACAAATGTGAATGGCGACGAGTCGGTCAAGACTGGTCACAGTTTTGCCACAGCCACTGTTGCCTAGCAATTTCATCGTCTCACCGATGGTGGCGTTGCTGTGTTCGACATCCCCTTGACGAAGGGCAGTGGTCACGATGTCAGCAAATCCTCCAAAATACAAGCGTCTAGTCCGTCATTCAATATTCAGCCGTCGTCTATTAAAGAATTTCCGCGCGCATAGTCCAAAGACCTAATTCATATAATAACATTAGCACCAAATTAAAAGGATGAATCATAGTATACTTCAAAACCGGCCTCGGGTGTAAATTCCATCACTTCTGGGTGACCTCGAAACCTTGAGCGAGGTACCAACGCAGTATCATACCAGCGCAGTATCTTCTTTGCGCGCATATTCCCGATCAGCATGCACCGTGTTCTTAAAACATTGTGGGCATTCGGAAAACTTCGACTTCGAGTGTTCAAGGACGTGGAAATCACACTACACAGTCTTTCGTTTGGACTGCCTGTAGGGTCGTGGTCGTGTTGTGTATGGAACGGCGATCCATAGGTCGGAATGGGCCTCTACAACTCGGGCTGACTGCGTTGCATCAGGTGAAACATACATTCTCATTGTTCTACACAAGCGTAACCCAATCCGTGGATATACTGACGGTTCTGGTTCATCTCCTGACGTAAGGCTGTCGGGCTCAGTTCACGGCCAGCATTCTAGCGACCTCCCGTGAACCGACAGCCATTCTCGTGCCAGTTGCAGCCGTGAACTGAAATACGACCGGTTGATGGTCAATGATAACAAACACGTCGAGGAGTCGATTCCCAGTCAGTTTCTTCGTGTGGCTGGCTTGGTGCCGAATGATCACACCCTATGGCCGAGATTTCCAGTTGCTGCGTGGCCGTGAACTCCAGTCCATCGGATAACCATCGTGTGTAATGCCCCACTGGCATGGGTTGAGCTAAAGATGCTAGGTAGAAGGCGCTGGCATCGAATCCGATGATTTTGCGGTAGGGTTTTTCGCCTCCCCGGATGCGAGTCAGATCTTACTCGTGGTACCAATGGGGAATGATGTCCGCATCTTTCTGGTCATCCAGGATAAAAAGGGTAGGTCTTGGAACATATCAGATAGCGTTGTGCCAGCCCGGGAATGCCAACACAGCCCTTTAAGAAATCAGCACCCATGCTCCGGTAGAAGTTGGAACTTTTGTCGTGGCTTCCAGAAAAGGGACGACATCCAAATTATTGTAATACACAAGGAAATCCCGGAGTGTCCGCTTCCCTTCACGGGCCCACATCTGCTGGATTTGGTCAAAGACGGTGTTCGATAAACGCTTCCTCTTTCAGGTGGTTGTAAATGGCCGCTGGAGTGGAAGTTGTGTTTCTTCCATGGGGTCGAAGTGGGTCATGTACGTATAGGTAAAGCGAGCTTAGCTCTGGGCGCAATCGTAGGCTTTCAACCACTGGTCATAACTGTAATTGGTTGCAAAGTAATTCCGAACATCTAGAAAGCGGAAGAGGACATGGAGAGGGCGACATGGGTATTGACCTTCTTGATGATGTGTTTCGTGTTAACGCCTTTGGCTAGGTACGGTAGACGAATTCGTTGATCATTTTGAGGTCGTACGTCCGACATTGAACCGAACACGCGTAATTGGTTCAAACATCCCAGAAAACAAAGTCACAGTTGCTGGATGTACGGTTTAGGCAGTTTGGTGCCTGGTCTCATCATCAGTACCAGTATTCTTAGTGCCCCGGTATACTCGATGTCCTCCTGGACAAGAGTCAAGTTTCGCTTTGCTAGAACATCGCGGTAGGTCGTGGAGGTGAGATGTTGTACACTGGCTTGACTGAGCGTCACAAAACAGTCGAGCTTCCGGGTAAGCACCGGTGGCGACGAAACAGATGGGCGCGGCCTCATACCCGGGAATGTTGTTGGTGTGGATACTCACACCCAAGCGAACGTGACGCGGTGTCCACTGCGTTTGGACGAAGCCGTCTGCATGGGTTCCAGTATGGCTTCCAAATCATAGCTTAGTACGGGAAATAACGTTGTTCAATGGGAACATCAATGTCTTCATCCGCCAGCTTCTACAAATGGAGAGAGTTGTGAAAGATGCCGCCGATGAACTTCCGCCGTTTGACGGTAATATTTCACGCATTTCCCGTGACGGTATAAGAGGTGAGAGCCTTACAGTTTCGTACACATTCATCCGTTTTTCTGGCAATGACAATGCGATAACAACTGACGTAACCACAGTCAAACACGTGCTTTATGTGAGGGCAAAGTAGCTGCATATTCAAAAGAAGATGCCACGAAAAGCTGAAATAGCTGGATTAATGTGTACACCCTTAAACGCATTTTGTTGCCGTCGCTGTTGCCGTTGTTCTTGTCGTTGCCGGAAAAACGGATGAACGTGTACGAAGCTTTTAAACACAATATGACTCTTGGTACAATTGTACGACTGGCTATAGGTGTTCATGTCGGTGATGTGGCAAAAACGCTCGACAAACTCCTCCTGGTACATACCGTATTCAACTTCGCCGTGTCGTATCGCTCTGGAGGTCGATGCACGAGGCTGGCCACGAGTCGGACGTCATCGTCAGTGTCGTCATCCACGTGTTGGTCCAGGCTGCAGGCACAAATTGTTAGCTGGAACAGGGTTTCTACCACGGAAGTTATGGGCTCTCATCCCTGCTCGCGTAAGTAATGCTACTTTGTAAGTATTGCCGTTCACAATTTCTAGGTGGGGCCTGATCCAAATGGAGGGTCAGGCATCGGTACATACATTACCTGTCAGTGTATGGTGCCGTTACTACCGGAGACTAAGCAGGCATGCCTATCTGACATTTCAACCAGATCGAGAGGATGATAGGGGCACCGATATAGTGGTCTATCCGTTTGGTCACGAAAAAAAGTCACGTTGGTCGTCAACTCCACCTGCCGTTTGGAGTTTCCAACGTTTCGGCGGATCCAAGGTGTCCAGTTTCGGGCCGTCTCCAGCGACGCATGATTCGTAACTATGAAGGGTTGGGTATGGAAGAGCGTATTGTTTCCCCGGTAAAAATACCGGTGCTGTTTCGTTTCCTTATGCCGTAGTATGTACCTAGAAAGTGAGATTAAACTGGAAGGCCGTGGCTTGGTCATTAGATCTTTGGATTATGGACGCGGAAATTCTTCAATGGACGACGACTAAATATTGAATGACGGACTAGACGCTTGTATTTTAAAAATGGTATCGGCTTAGTGATCAAGACGGGAGTTGTCAATTAACCGGAAATTGTACAGGTCCAGAAAACAGCGACTGATGGTGGGCCGATGAGGTTAGTATACAGTGCTCACAGCATCCTGCTGGCCAATAACTCCTCACTGGGTGACTCGTTAGTGTTCGCGGTTAACTCACCATTCTCTACTACTGACGTCAGTAACATCGCCCGCAAAATGGGAGATGTTCAGCCCGTGAATAAAAGGAGGTCTATGGTTATTGGTGGCCAGTCATATTCTGATCAATAGATATTGTAATATATCGATACCAAATGTTGGGTTATTAGAATTAGAACATTTTACACATTTTTGTGGCGATGTTCCAGTTGATAGCTATGGCCTATTATTTTTTTTTATTTTTTTTTTGTAGCATCAGAAGTTCATGAAAACTTGAACTTCTGGTAGGATCGAATTATATTATGACGAAACGCAACGATTTCATGAATTAAACTCCACCGAACGATCACTTGGGGACTCACGTATTGTCTCAAATATCAATGGATCACTTATCTCTCGATTTCCGTTCCCTTCATGTAAATTTAAGAGAAAGTATATATGTTTGTTTTCTTTCTGTATGCCTGAAACTCTGTATGCACTTTTGTGATTTTTGGCAAATTCCGGGTTATCTCCCCTGATTCGAACATTTGCATATTAAATCTAAACGGGATTGGCTTAGGGGTATAGGTCCATCCTGGGAAATTTTTTCTGGGTTTACTATGGGTTGTTTGGTCTTGTTTTTCTCATCTCGCCACGAAAAACACGATGGGAGGGGTCTCGGAGGTAAACGGTGAATTTTTTTTAAAAGTACCGGGTAGATCTGTATATAGCCCCATACTGGCTATGGGGGTAAGGTCCAACCTGAGAAATTTTTCTGGGTTTTACTATCGGTTGTTTGGTCTCGTTTTTCTCGTCTCGCCACGAAAAGCGGTGAAATTTTTTGAAAAGTACCTGGTAGGTGTGTAAATATGCCCATATAGCCCCATACTGGCTATGGGGGTATAGGTCCATACTGGGTGGACGTTTTGGGGTCTAGGTGAGCCCCTAATGATCCTATGGTGTCGTATGAGGTCTTATTTTGAAGTTCTCGTGGAGGAGCATCCGACTGGACTAATGGTTCGTCCGTTTACAATATTCTGCGCATGCGCAGTCTGGCCGTAGTATAGAAAGCAGACATTTTGGGGGGTACGTCTGGGTGTGTTTGGGGTAGAGATGGACCACTATGGGTCAGAATGGGTCGTGGGAGGTGTCAGACTGAAGCTTGTGTGGGTAGAGTCAGAATGGTGTGTTATTTAGTGCAAGTCGCGTCAATCTGCGCAAGCGCAGTTGGGTGTAATAAGTAAAGTAGTCATTTTGGAGGTGCGTGGAGGTGTGTGAGGGACCATCCTTGGTCCGAATGCGTCGTGTTGGGTGTCATTTTGTAGCTCTCGGGGTGTAGACCCCGATTTGAGGCATGTTCACGTCATCTGTGACGTCATTGGTGACGTCATCAGTACGAGTAGTAGCCAAAGTGGGCATTTTAGGGCAGTGCAGGAAGGTATTTCGGGTAGAGAGGGACCATCCTTTGTCCGAATGCGTCGTGGGAGGTGTCATTTTGTAGCTCTCGGGGAGTACATGCCCATTTTAGGGATGTTCGCGTCATCTGTGACGTCATCGGTGACCTCATCAGTACGAGTAGTAGCGAAAGAGGGCATTTTAGGGAAGTGCAGGAAGGTATTTTGGGTAGAGAGGGACCATCCTTGGTCCGATTGTGTGGTGGGAGGTGACATCTTGTAGCCTTTGGGGTGGAGACCCCGATTTGAGGGATGTTCACGTCATCTGTGACGTCATTGGTGACGTCATCAGTAGGAGTAGTAGCGGAAGTGGGCATTTTGGGGCAGTGAAGGAAGGTATTTGGGGTAGAAATGGACCATCCTTGGTCCGAATGCGTCGTGTGGGGTGTCATTTTGTAGCTCTCGGGGTGCAGACCCCGATTGAGGGGATGTTCACGTGATCTATGACGTCATTGGTGACGTCATCAGTAGGAGTAATAGGGAAAGTGGGCATTTTGGGGCAGTGCAGGAAGGTATTTGATGTATAGATGGACCACTATGGGTCCGAATGCGTCGTGCGAGGTGTCATTTTGTAGTTCTCGGGGTGTAGACTCCGATTTTAGGGCTGTCCACAGCATCTGTGACGTCATCGGTGACGTCATCAGTACGAGTAGTAGCGAAAGTGGTCATTTTGGGTGTGTGTGGAGATGTGTTTGTGGTAGAGATGGACCATCCTTGGTCCGAATGCGTCGTGGGAGGTGTCATTTTGTAGCTCTCGGGGTGTACATCCCGATTTGGGGGATGTTCACGTCATCCGTGACGTCATTGGTGACGTCATCAGTAGGAGGAGTAGTCAAAGTGGGAGTTATGGGGTAGTGAAGGAAGGTATTTGCGTAGAGATGCGTTTTGTGAGGTGTCATTTTGTACTTCTCGGGGTGTAGACCCGATTTGCGGTATGTCCACAGCATCTGTGACGTCATCTGTGACGTCATCAGTACGAGTACTACCCAAAGTGGGCATTTTGTGGCAGTGAAGGAAGGTATTTGGTGTAGAGATGGACCACTATTGGTCCGAATGGACCGTGTGGGTTATCAGTGTGAAGCTCTCGCGGGTTCAATGGAACTCGCGCCAATCGGCGCATGCGCAGTTGGTCAGTGGGTTTTCTCCGTCGTTCCTCCCGTCTTCCATCCGGATAGTGCTCCGAATGGACCATGTGGGGTATCAGTGCGAAACTCTCGTGGGTCAGACTGGCTTGTTTTTATTGGCAGTCGCGCCAATATGCGCATGTGCAGTTGGCCAGTGGGTTTTTCCCGTCGTTCCTCCGTCTTTCATCCGGTCCTCGTCTTAAGACAGGTGGCTCCCATGTACAGAATACATGTACTCTGCGCATGTCCATGTATTCTGTGCATATCCAGGCACATGATGAGGGACACGAGTTAATGCCTATATGTACAGACACCACCAACACACACCACCACCACCACACACAACCACCACCACCACCACACAGCACCACCACCACCACCACCCACCACCACCACACACCACCACAATACACCACCACCACCACTACACACCACCACCACCGCATCACCACCACTACACACCACCACCACCACCACACACCACCACCAATACACACCACCACCACCACCATCACACACCACCACTACCGGGCGTCAACGCCCGGTGTTGGTGGCAGCTTCCATGGGGCGAAAAGAACCAAAATCACATTGTTGTAGGAAAAAACAGATTTTATTTTATAGCAGAGAACACAACATATATATATATACAACAGTTATTTCTCCCTTATTATAATATCAACGACAGAAGTCCAGTGCAATATCTGCAGTGTAAGTGCACCTATACTTTAGCATTGATCAAATGCCGTCGTTGGCCCCCATATTTGGTCACGAAAAAGGTGACGTTGGTCATCATCTCCACGACCGTCACCCATTGGGTGTCGGGGCGCTGTTCATAGGCCCATACCAAGGCATCCAATGTCTCCAGTTCCTCCAGCATGATCTCCAGTGACGCACGATTGGTGATGGTGAAAGGGTGGTCGTACACTGGGTTGTTGGCACTGAAATAGAAATAGCGCAATTGATCCGTCATATTATGGCATAAGATGTACCCAAACGCCAGATTTAATTTGAAGGCCGTAGCTTGGTCATTGAAGATGGCTTCCACGTATCTGCGTAGACGGGCGAGGCCAGTCAGTCGGAAATTGTAGATGTCTAGTAGCGAGCGAGGACGGTGGAAACAGTGCCGGATCATGGGCCATTGGCGCCGATAGATGTCACTCACTGGATGATCTTCGGGTAAGAGATCGCTAGGAACATCCACTGCATCTTCCAGAAAATGTTCGTTGTTGTCAGGCGTATGACTGGGGACAATAATGCTAGGGACCGGCCGGGTATCTAGGCCCTTCTGAACTGTGGGTATAGGCAGGCTCTCCGTGATCGCATCACCAGTGGCATTCGTCTCCCCGGGCTCAACTTCACTGGGTCTGACCGTCCTGGGTGCCTCTTTAGTGAAAAGTTGTTGCTCATGCCGTGGTGACGGACCCTGAATCAAACGCTCATGCCGTCTTAACTGACTGGGTCGTTTGAGGAGTTGACCACATTCTTCGCATGGACGCTCGAGTGGCCCATGAATTGAACGTTCATGGCGCTGTAAATGATCCGGGCGCTGAAACGACAGTGTACATATCGTACAGCTATACCGGGCGGTTCCGTCGTGCTTGGTAGCCTCATGTCCATGTATTCTGTGCATATCCAGGCACATGATGAGGGACACGAGTTAATGCCTATATGTACAGACACCACCAACACACACCACCACCACCACACACCGCCACCACCACCACCACACACCACCACCACCACCACCACACACCACCACCACACACCACCACCACCACTACACACCACCACCACTGCATCACCACCACTACACACCACCACCACCACCACACACCACCACCGCTACACACCACCACCACCACCACCATCACACACCACCACTATCGGGCGTCAACGCCCGGTGTTGGTGGCAGCTCCCATGGGGCGAATGCTCGTCTCAACGTCTTAATGCCCTATTCTAACGCTGATAGACCGGTCAATCTGCAGGCTGGGGAAGTAAGGTCATATGCAAATTTGAATACGTGCCCTTTCAGCACTTGGGCCATTTCCATGAACCGATTAACTACGGTGTACAAAAGAACCAAAATCACATTGTTGTAGGGAAAAACAGATGTTATTTTATAGCAGAGAACACAACATATATATATATACAACAGTTATTTCTCCCTTATTATAATATCAACGACAGAAGTCCAGTGCAATATCTGCAGTGTAAGTGCACCTATACTTTAGCATTGGTTAAATGCCGTCGTTGGCCCCCATATTTGGTCACGAAAAAGGTGACGTTGGTCATCATCTCCACGACCGTCACCCATTGGGTGTCGGGGCGCTGTTCATAGGCCCATACCAAGGCATCCAATGTCTCCAGTTCCTCCAGCATGGTCTCCAGTGACGCACGATTGGTGATGGTGAAAGGATGGTCGTACACTGGGTTGTTGGCACTGGAATAGAAATAGCGCAATTGATCCGTCATCTTATGGCATAAGATGTACCCAAACGCCATATTCAATTTGAAGGTCGTAGCTTGGTCATTGAAGATGGCTTCCACGTATCTGCGTAGACGGGCGAGGCCAGTCAGTCGGAAATTGTAGATGTCTAGTAGCGGGCGATGGCGGTGGAAACAGTGCCGGATCATGGGCCATTGGCGCCGATAGATGTCACTCACTGGATGATCTTCGGGTAAGAGATCGCTAGGACCATCCACTGCATCTTCCAGAAAATATTCGTTGTTGTCAGGCGTATGACTGAGGACAGTAATGCTAGGGACCGGCTGGGTATCTAGGCCCTTCTGAACTGTGGGTATAGGCAGGCTCTCCGTGATCGCATCACCAGTGGCATTCGTCTCGCCGGGCTCAACTTCACTGGGTCTGACCGTCCTGGGTGCCTCTTTATTGAAAATTTGTTGCTCATGCCGTGGTGATGGACCCTGAATCAAACGCTCAAGCCGTCTTAACTGACTGGGTCGTTTGAAGAGTTGACCACATTCTTCGCATGGACGCTTGGGTGGCCCATGAATTGAACGTTCATGGCGCTGTAAATGATCCGGGCGCTGAAACGACAGTGTACATATCGTACAGCTATACCGGGCGGTTCCGTCGTGCTCGGTAGCCTCATGGCGGCGCAAGTCGTGCAGACGAGTGAATGGTTTCGAGTAAGTAGTACAAGTGAACATCTTGTTGGTTGACAGAGTGTCTGATGAAACGGCCAGGCCGTTTCCCTTTTATAGCAAGCCAGCTGTTGATCTATTTAAGCACACATCCGGAACCTTGTCAACATCCGGGTTTCCCAGTGGGTTTTTCCTGTCGTTCCTCCGTCTTCCATCCGGGTACTGTGGTTTTACATCCGGATCCTCATCTTACATCCGGGGTTTTCCATGTTTAGTGTCACGTGATCGGAACCGAAAGTTGTCACAAGACAGGTGGTGCCCCGTGCATGTGTGTGTGCGTGCATGTTCGTGTGCGTGTTCATGTGTGTGTAGGTGTATGCGTCTGTGTGTGCGTGTGTGTGTGCCTGTGTGTGCCTGTGTGTGTATGCGTGTGTGTATGCATGTGTGTGTACGCGTCTGTGTGTATGTGTGTGTGTGTGTGTGTGCTTGCGTGTACGTGCGTGTGTGAATGTGTGTGCGTGAATGTGTGTATGCGTGTATGTGTGTGGGCATGTGTGTTTGTGTGTGCGCGCGTTTGAACAGTGTGCTTGGTCAGCCGTCTCTCTCTCTCTTTCGGAAGACATGGAGGCGTGACCGGAATTGATCTTTGACCCCTGCGCTGCTCGGCAGTGACGTCATCGTACGAAGGCGCACACACTCACCAACTCCATCTTCCATCGGAGGAAGTACTGTGGTTTTACATCCGGGTCCTTATCTTACATCTGGGGGTTTTCTGAGTTTTACTGTCACGTGACCGGAATCGGAAGTTGTCACAAGACAGGTGGCGCCCTCATATGGACTGATGAGGGACACATATTCATTCCTATATTTACAGATATCACCACCAATACCACCACACTCCAGTTCTATCACCACCACCCACTACCACCATCACCCCCACCACACACCACCACCACTACCACACCACACACCACTACCACCACCAACACCCCACACACCAGCATCAGCACCACCAAACACCACCACCACCACCACCACCACCACCACAGGGCGTTGACGCCCGTCAACGCCCGGTTGTGGTACCTCCACCACCACCGCACCACCACCATCACCACCACACCACCACCACCACACCACCACCACTACCACCACACACCACCAAAACTACTACTCACCAGTTCTGCCACCACCACACACTATCACCACCACCACCACCACCGCCACCACCACCGCATCACCACCACTATTACCACCACCACCACCACCACACACCACCAGCACCACCGCATCACCACCCTGATGGACCCTGAATGAAACGCTCAAGCCGTCTTAACTGACTGGGTCGTTTGGGGAGTTGACCACATTCTTCGCATGGACGCTTGGATGGCCCATGAATTGAACGTTCATGGCGCTGTAAATGATCCGGGCGCTGAAACGACAGTGTACATATCGTACAGCTATACCGGGCGGTTCCGTCGTGCTTGGTAGCCTCATGGCGGTGCAAGTCGTGCAGACGAGTGAATGGTTTCGAGTACGTAGTACAAGTGAACATCTTGTTAGTTGACAGAGTGTGTGCCTGTGGGTGTATGCGTGTGTGTATGCATGTGTGTGTACGCGTCTGTGTGTATGTGTGTGTGTGTGCTTGCGTGTACGTGCGTGTGTGTGTGCGTGTATGTGTGTATGCGTGTATGTGTGTGTGCATGTGTGTTTGTGTGTGCGCGCGTTTGAACAGTGTGCTTAGTCAGCCGTCTCTCTCTCTCTTTCGGAAGACATGGAGGCGTGACCGGAATTGATCTTTGACCCCTGCGCTGCTCGGAAGTGACGTCATCGTACGAAGGCGCACACACACACACGTCCTCCATCTTCCATCCGGGTACTGTGGTTTTACATCCGGGTCCTCATCTTACATCTGGGTTTTTTTCTGGGTTTTACTGTCACGTGACCGGAATCGGAAGTTGTCACAAGACAGGTGGCGCCCTACATATGGACTGATGAGGGACACATGTTCATTCCTATATTTACAGACACCACCACCAATACCACCACACACCAGTTCTATCACCACCACCCACTACCACCATCACCACCACCACACACCACCACCACTACCACACCACACACCAGACACCACTACCACCCCCAACACCCCCACACACCAGCACCAGCACCACCAAACACCACCACCACCACCACCACAGGGCGTTGGCGCCCGTCAACGCCCGGTTGTAGTGCCTCCACCACCACCGCACCACCACCACCACCACACCACCACCGCCACCACTACCATCACACACCACCAAAACCACTACACACCAGTTCTACCACCACCACGCACTATCACCACCACCACCACCACCACCACCACCACCACACACCACTATTACCACCACCACCACACACCACCACCACCACCACCACCACCACCACTACACACCACCACCACCACACACCACCACCGGGCGTTGACGCGTTGATATACCTGGTGCACCCACACCCTGGTGTACCCTATGCCCTACGGTATATAGGGTACAGGGTGCACCAGGTATGTCAACGCATCAACGCCCGGTGGCGGTGGTGGTGGTGGTGTGTGGTGGTGGTAATGGTAATAGTGGTGTGTGGTGGTGGTGTTGGTGGTGATAGTGTGTGGTGGTGGTAGAACTGGTGTGTAGTGGTGTTAGTGGTGTGTGGTGGTAGTGGTGATGTGATATGATGGCGGAGGTGGTGGTGGTGTGTTGGTGGTGTGTTGGTGGTGGTACTACCACCGGGCGTTGACGGGCGTCAGCGCCCTGTGCTGGTGGTGGTGGTGGTGGTGTGTGGTGGTGTTGATGGTGATGGTGGTGTTTGGTGGTGGTGGTGGTGGTGGTGGTGGTGGAGGTGGTAGTGTGTGGTGGTGGTAGAACTGGTGTGGTGGTTTTGGTGGTGGTGTCTGTAAATATAGTAATGAACATGTGTCCCTCATCAGTGCATATGTATTGGTCGACTGTTGAACATGTCGTGTACGTGTGCGTTCTGTCAGTGAGCCTTCGGGTGCACCACAGGTACGCGCGCATGCATGCGATGACGTCACTTCCGAGCTCTGAGCTTCACAAGCTTTGAGCTCCAAGAGCTCCGATCCAAGAGCTCTGCCACACGGGAGCTACCACCACCACCGGGCCCGTCAAGGCCCGGTGGTGGTGGTGCTGGTGGTGTGTGGTGTGGTAGTGGTGGTGGTGTGTGGTGGTGATGATGGTGCTAGTGTGTGGTGGTGGTAGAACTGGTGTGTGGTGGTGTCTGTAAATATAGGAATGAACATGTGTCCCTCATCAGTCCATATGTAGGGCGCCACCTGTCTTGTGACAACTTCCGATTCCGGTCACGTGACAGTAAAACCCAGAAAATCCCAGATGTAAGATGAGGACCCGAATGTAAAACCACAGTACCCAGATGGAAGATGGAGTAGATGTGTGTGTGTGCGCCTGCGTACGATGACGTCAATTCCGAGCAACGCAGGGGTCAAAGATCAATTCCGGTCACGCCTCCTTGTCTTCCGAAAGAGAGAGAGAGACGGCTGACTAAGCACACTGTTCACACGAGCGCACGCACGCACACACATGCACACACACACACGCATACCCACACACATACACACACACACACGTACACGCAAGCACACACACATACCCACAGACGCGCACACACACACATGCATACACACGCATACACACACACACACATGCACAAGCACGCACACAACACACACACGCACACACACGCACCCACAGACGCATACACACACACGCGCGCATAAACACACACACGAACATGCACGCACACACACATGCACGGGGCACCACCTGTCTTGTGACAACTTTCGGTTCCGGTCACGTGACATTAAACATGGAAAACCCGGGTGTAAGATGAGGACCCGGATGTAAAACCACAGTACCCGGATGGAAGACGGAGGAACGACAGGAAAAACTCACTGGGAAACCCGGATGTTGACAAGGTCCCGGATGTAAAATCCACTGCCCACACAAACACGCACACACACACACACACACACGCGCGCGCGCGCAATGCGGCTCAGTCGTACACCAGTACATCTCGGTCCTCGACTTGTGGGTAGTTGAACTGAGTGTGCTAAAAATAGATCAACAGCTAGCTTGCTATAAAAGGGAAGCGGCCTGGCCGTTTCATCAGACACTGTCAACCTCCAAGATGTTCACTTGTACTACGTGCTCGAAATCATTCACTCGTCTGCACGACTTGCGCCGCCATTAGGCTACCAAGCACGACGGAACCGCCCGGTATAGCTGTACCATATGTACACTGTCGTTTCAGCGCCCGGATCATTTGCAGCGCCATGAACGTTCAATTCATGGGCCACCCAAGCGTCCATGCGAAGAATGTGGTCAACTCTTCAAACGACCCAGTCAGTTAAGACGGCATGAGCGTTTGATTCAGGGTCCGTCATTACGGCATGAGCGACAACTTTCCAATAAAGAGGCACCCAGGACGGTCAGACCCAGTGAAGATGAGGCCGGGAAGACGAATGCCACTGGTGATGCGATCACGAAGAGCCTGCCTATACCCACAGTTCAGAAGGGCCTAGATACCCATGCGGTCCCTAGCATTACTGTCCTCAGTCATACGCCTGACAACAACGAAAATTTTCTGGAAGATGCAGTCGATGTTCCTAGCGATCTCTTACCCGAAGATCATCCAGTGAGTGACATCTATCGGCGCCAATGGTCCATGATCCGGCACTGTTTCCACCGTCATCGCCCGCTACTAGACATCTACAATTTCCGACTGACTGGCCTCGCCCGTCTACGCAGATACGTGGAAGCCATCTTCAATGACCAAGCTACGGCCTTCAAATTAAATCTGGCGTTTGGGTACATCTTATGTCATAAGATGACGGGTCAATTGCGCTATTTCTCTTCCAGTTCCAACAACCCAGTGTACGACCATCCTTTCACCATCACCAATCGTGCGTCACTGGAGACCGTGGTGGATGAACTGGAGACATTGGATGCCTTGGAATGGTCCTATGAACAGCGCCCCGACACCCAATGGGTCGTGGAGATGATGACCAACGTCACCTTTTTCGTGACCAAATATGGGGGCCAACGACGGCATTTGATCAATGCTAAAGTATAGGTGCACTTACACTGCAGATATTGCACTGGACTTCTGTCGTTGATATTATAATAAGGAAGAAGTAACTGTTGTATATATATATGTTGTGTTCTTTTGTACACCGTAGTTAATCGGTTCATAGAAATGGCCAAAGTGCTGAAAGGGCACGTATTCAAATTTGCATATGACCTTACTTCCCCAGCCCGCAGATTGACCGGTCTATCAGCGTTAGAATAGGGCATTAAGACGTTGAGACCAGCATTCGCCCCATTGGAACTACCACCACCACCGGGCGTTGACGCCCGGTATTGGTGGTTTGTGGTGGTGGTGGTGGTGGTGTGTAGTGGTGGTGGTGTGTGGTGGTGATGGTGTGTAGTGGTGGTGGTGTGGTAGTGGTGGTGTGTAGTGGTGGTGGTGGTGGTGGTGTGGTGATGGTGTATTGTGGTGGTGGTGGTGTGTGGTGGTGGTCGTGTGTGGTGGTGGTGTGTGGTGGTGGTGGTGTGCGGTGGTAGTGTCTGTACATATAGGCATTAACTCGTGTCCCTCGTGTCCCTGGAAATGCACAGAATATATGGACATGCGCAGAGTACATGTAGTCTGTGCATGGAAGCCACCTGTCTTAAGACGAGGGCCCGGATGTAAAACCATAGTAGTCGGATGGAAGACGGAGGAACGACGAGAGAAACCCACTGGCCAACTGCACATGCGCAGATTGGCGCGACTTCCAATGAAAACAAGCCAGTCTGACCCACGAGAGCTTCACACTGATACCCCATACGGTCCATTCGGATCACTATCCGGATGAAAGACGGAGGAACGACGGGAAAACCCCACTGACCAACTGCACATGCGCAGATTGGCGCGACTTCCAATAAAAACAAGCCAGTCTGACCAACGAGAGCTTCACACTGATACCCCACACGGTCCATCCGGGCCAATAGTGGTCCATCTCTACGCCAAATACCTTCCTTCACGGCCACAAAATGCCCACTTTGGCTACTACTCGTACTGACACAGATGCTGTGGACAGCCCTAAAATCGGGGTCTACACCCCGAGAGCTACAAAATGACACCCAGCACGACGCATTCGGACCCATAGTGGTCCATCTCTACACCAAATACCTTCCTTCACTGCCCCAAAATGCCCACTTTCGCTACTACTCCTACTGATGACGTTACCAATGACGTCACAGATGACGTGAACATCCCTCAAATCGGGATCTGCAGCCCGAGAGCTACAAAATGACACCCCACACGATGCATTCGGACCAAGGGTCGCCTAGACGGCTAGACGGCCCCTGAACCCTCGCCTGTTGGGCTGTGAGGATTTCCTTGTTTTATCTAATTTGTGTGAATGAATCGTATCTGTAGGCGTATTGGTTTCCCTTCCATGAACTAAAAGTCATCGTTTGTATGTTTAAAATATAACAAGAAAGTCAAATGGATGTAGGCATGATGTGCATTTTTTTCAATATCAATGCGTGCTTATAATTGCGAAAAATTCGTGAAAATAGAACCATAAATCTGCATACATTATGATCAGTTTTATTTCCGGGGAAACGCTCAGAACGCAACGCATCTCCGGCGATCTGGGACCCCGGAGCTTTCGGGGCCTAGGCGACCCCTGGACCCTCTCCTGTTAGGGTGCACTCCACACTAGTCCACGGTTTCCCACAAATTCCCTAATTTTATAATAAGGAAGGACGCCCGAATTTGACAGCATGGTAATTCTTCTTACCTTTCTATTAGCTGATATCTATAGTATCACCCTGCTGGACGTAACCATTTCTCCAAACGAGGATATAACAATTGCTTGTTGATCGCACCCACTCGCCACTACAGAGTTAATCGTGTCCGGAATTGAATATCTGGCGGGCCAAATACGGACACTTTTTCGGGGAACGAAAATGATGATTCCTTTATGGCGATAAAATTTTACAAAAAACGAGTAGGTCGACCCCCTGTTTTTTTCGCAATTTTAAATTGTTATTTGGACGGGAAACGCTTTAACACACATAAAAAGAAAATCATTTCGTACGTTTTCTCTGGGTTGCGGGTAGAATTTGACACATCTTCATATATTTTATGGAGTTTTTCAGAAAAGTTGAAGAAGGTTTAAGGAGGATTGTACGTATTTTCTATTCAATTTCAATAGCTCACAAGTCTTCTGAAATAATGGCACGGGTGTGCCCATTTAGAAAATATATACTTTTACAGGGTTTTTGTTAAAGATTTTACATCAATTTGTGGCCGAAGATCCGAACCCATGCCTGTTTTTAGCCGCACATCATTTAGGTGTGGAATGCACCCTTAGACTGTGATAGTCGCCCCCCCCCCCACCTATGAATTTTTACTGGATCTTTTTGTGACATGAATAGTACTAAGCATAGAATTTTATAGCAATAAGTGATACATGTCATGTGTCATTTATCTTATGACGTTGATGTGTGATGATATACGAATATCAATCATGAATTAAATATGGCATGATAATACCAATACCAGACTAAGGTAAAGTACGGGACAAATCGCGAAAAAAGTGAGAATTTGATAATGATTGAGGGGAGATAACCAGGCTAACATTTCCTGGGGGTGAATAATTCCGCGTCGCTTCTTTCCCTTGGAACAAACTCTTCTACGTTGGAAATCAAATTTGTCCTAACAATGAGTATCCCAGAATTCCAGGAAATCAGGGAACCCGATGAGCACGAAGGTGACATCATCTTCGTAGTTTAGACGGGAATGCCCAAAGAAAGTGGCCATTAACTAAAACAATGGGTGTGAAAATATGTCATTTAGTAGCTTGGTGTTGTCATGAGGTCCCCTGATACCTTGGGCTCGCCGCTTTTGGTCAGACAACGCTAAGCGAAGCTTTTCCCTCGTGCGGGTCACTCCTTTCCGAAGGTGACGTCACAGGCGTAAATATACGTTCTGTCGAGAACACAGAACAGAAAAAGGAAAAACGAAGGTCCTTATTTCTAAAACGATCAGTTTTCTACAGCCTGTCCAGTGGGTAAAATGGACAGCGAGGATGATTTAGCGTACGATGATAACTCTTGTAACGAAACAAGCGATAATGACGACGAAGATTTTGTGGACATGGTCGTTGAGCCCGAAGCTGGCTCGACCCACGACCGTCACGAAGCAGAAGATTTTCCATACGAAGTATTGACAGCTGACAAAATAGTACAGTTCATGGTGGACTGTATAAAAGAAGTAAATTGCGTAGTTCAAGTGAGTTTTCAAACCGATTATATTACTATATGGGATTCGGGGGTGGGGGAAAGATGAGAAAGGAGCTATGGTACAGACCCATTATAAATGCATTATAATCACCTCGACAAAACTTAGTAAGCCCGCCCCCCCCCCCCCTAAATATTGGATAATATTTTCTAAGATATTTTAGTGGGACTAATCACCTCGGGGCACCAACTGCTGATCTGATGGAAGTTACTGTCTGAGGGTCGCTCAGTGGAGGAACTAGAAGTGTCCAAAGGTTATTGATTCTGAGTGAATCTGATTACTCTGTAGGTGGTAGTATTCCTGTTTGAGCATTCATCAGGCTAGGAAAAATCGCATGATCGAGGTATTATACTTTGGTTGAGTGTTATACCTCAATCGAGATATGCCGCCTATATCTCCATTGCGGTATACAGGTTGGACACAAATGCATTTCGAGCTAATTTAGCCCGTTTGGGCTTATTTAGCCCGATTTTGCTTAAAATCTGACACTTTATCACGCATTGGTTAGGAGATGTCCCATTTCCACTACGAAGCGCACTGCCTCACTGTCACTGAGCTAAGAAGATGTTCATCATGTCCAGCATTTCGTTCTTCTAATATTACATGTTAAAATATGCTAATCATGCACATTCAACATCATTATCTCACCTCATGTCTTCTTCTTGTCTGTTCATCTCTCCATGCATCTTCCAACCTGATAGAAATGGGGATCTAACTCCCGATCAGAATCACAGTGACACAATGTCACGTGAACGTGATATTCCGGAATATGGATTTATAATTCCTCGGCATGTATGGTGGATCTGAATGGACATATAAATCAAACTAAAGTTAACTTAAGGGCCTTAATGCAATTTGCCAAACATTTTCCCTTGCAATGTGTTTACTTTAACATTCAATGCTTACCGAATTGTCCATGACTGCGGAAACAGAAAGGGAATGCAGGTGTGGCTTTCCATCCATTAAATACCCCAAGGTGTGGCAAACATTATGATTTCCACCAGGTGTGGCTTTCCATCCATTAAATACTCCAAGAAGGTGTGGTAAACATTATGATTTCCACCAATCGCAAGTCTATAAATATCTTGACATACTTCTTCCTTGACAGCACATCGCAAGGTGCGGATAGCTCACCATCGAAAATGAGAACATTTGGCACGATTAAACATGATATTTCACTATCTAGCTATCTCTTACATATTAAGAATAGACAGCACCGCCTTGCATTAACTAGTTTACGCCTCAGTACTCACTCTCTTGAAATCGAGAGAGGTCGATACAAAGACATACCTCCTAATGAGAGGGTCTGCAAACAGTGCTCTCTAGGGTCTGTTGAGGATGAGCGGCATTTTTTATTGTCATGCCCTTTCTACCATGCGCTCAGGCAGGGTATCGTCAATATTATATCTCAACAGCAGTATGATATATGTAACCTGTTCGAGCTTCTCCTGGACCCCCTTCTGATATTGCTCCTGCCGTGGGATGCTTCGTTTATTGCTGCTTTGAAAAGAAGCGTGTATTACATTCAAGCAAGACTCCTGTCCCTTGAACAGTCTTTGTAATATAACTGAGAGTTACAGCCTTTATCTATTTGAATGTATTTAGGTCAGTTACTTATTAATTTGTTGTTGTACCCGGCCCCACGTGGGCGTATATGTACAAATAAAGAAATCTGAATCTAACATGAACCATGACATTATATATCAACAGTGGAGTCTAGTGAGAAATGTTTATTTCTTCTGCACTTTTACCTCCTTGCCTTAAAGTAAATATGTCCATTCAGATCCACCATACATTCCGAGAAATTATAAATCCATATTCCGGAATATCCCGTTCATGTGGCATAGTGTGATTTTGATCGAGAGTTAGATCACCATTTTTATCAGGTTGGAAGATGCATGGAGAGATGAACAGAGACAAGAAGAAGACATGAGGTAATCATGTTGAATGTGCATGATTACAGTGTTCGAATTTAAGAAAAATCCGCCGGACTGGTGAGCCAAAAATGTAACCAGTCCGCAAATATTTTTACTAGTCTGTTAATATTAAATAAAAGATGATCTGGGAACATTTGTCATCATTTTGTTCTCTGTGATGGTTGCTACTAAATAAGAAATTAATAATTGTGAATTTCTTGAACGCGTGTGAAGATAATCTTGAGCGAGTGTGAAGATAATCACATACGACAAATAGACTTTGAAGGCGACTTTGACTGCACGTGTCGTCGCGAAACACTGCTTCAACAAACGCCATTTCAAGCCAAAAAATCAGTAGATTTCTTTCCAAGTTGATGGAGAATATGTTTAAAATTGTCCTGGTAAACATGATCAAGTCGACTGAAGCGTAATCATGTTGCTGATTTCTCGATTCCCGACCTGGAAGTGGGTGCTTTATTTGCTGAAAAGATCGTCAACCTGCCGCCATGCATTGCCATGCGCTGCATTACAATCACACTTTACGGTATGCTGACAGTGTTCGTGTCGCTTTACGGTTGTTGTTGTTGTCGCAAAACGTGACCGTGGTCGTGATTTCGTTGGAATTTGCTGAAAGTTTTTTTAGACTCGCAGGATTTATTTTAGACTCGGTCGGGTAACCGAAAACAGACATATTTTTTACAAATTGTGCGGAGATATCCAGAGAAATAGTTTACACAATGAACCGAGAGCTTTTTTGTTACCAGTCCGACGGACTTGTTGTTCAGTCACTCACACCAGTCCGTTTGATTTTTTACCAGTCTCGGACTGACGGACAGGTGCCAAATTCGAACTCTGGATTAGCATATTTTAATATGTAATATTAGAAGAACGCAATGTTGAACAAGGGTGATTGTTTCCCTGATGAACATCTTATGCTCAGTGCTCTTTTGACCTTAGCTCAGTGACAGGCAGTGCGCCTCGTAGCGAAAATTTGATAATCTCCTAACCAATGCGTGATAAAGTCTCAGATTTTAAGCTAAATCGGGCTAAATAAGCCCAAACGGACTAAATTAGCTCGAAATGCATTTGTGTTCAATCTGGTATAGGGGTATGTCAACTTCAGTTTTTTTTATATATTCTATGAAAAATGTGGAAATCCACAAAGCCCTCACAATTAGCCACAACATTAAGCAATTGCTGAGGTAAATGCTTCGTTTACTGCAGGGCATGGATTTTTCAACTTTAATCTTTTTATTGCTTCGTCCCCTTAACTTTCCATGGCTAGCATAGGTAGCATTCTACCCATTTGTTTGTTATATATGTGCTGGAAGTCGTCTCCCCTCTCTTGTACTCTCTGCAGGTATTATCAGGAAATTGTAGTTTCACATGTTACTATGTTTCCACCCCTTAATTTTGTGTAGGCCTATAATATGTTGCCTTTAGCCTGTTTGGGATAATGGAGCTATAAATTTTTATTCTGGCTTTGATTCTGCATTTATGTAACTTGGATATGACCTTGAGATAGAAGTATGCCATCATATTATGCAGATCATTTTGTTTGTTCTGCAATTTTTCTCAAATATGGCATTTTGGCAATATGGCATTTTAAGACATTCTTCATTTTGGAAATATTAAACTGCTTGATTCAAATGAAAAGTCGCATGAAACAAAGCAAGGAGCTTTTGTGAAATTAACTAAAGATTAAGCCATCAATGATGTTAACAGATCCATGCTTCTGGGGTATATGGGAATGTCTGCATTTTCCATAAATATATAAAAAAATAAAATCGGCATAGGCCTATACTGTGATCGAGTATACAGTAAAGTATCGGATACTGCTCCGCAATAATGGCAACACACGATTCGCAAGCCATCTTATGGATGGCAAAGTGTATGCAAATGATCCCATCAATTCAGTCAGCTATTAATTTAGCTACGGGTGCATTTGTCAATGTGCTTATGTATATATAAGGAAGTCAACAAAAAAAACATTGTGCGAGTTATATCATAATAACAGACAAGAGACAAACGAATTGAATTTGAAAGTTTATATTACCTGCCTGATTGTGCTTTGCCATGTTCGGGGCTTTATACAGTGCATTTTTGTTCGCTGACCTCAACATGTTAAAGTAAACAGAAAGTTGCCTCCTCGCCCTTTGCCCTTTCATTCCAGTCGTGGTAGACCAGTGATAGTGAACATTTCTGCCTTTGAGCCAAGCCTTTCATAGAAGTCAGGATACATCTAGTCATCATTGTGAACTCTCTTATTTCTAGTCCATGCAATATTCTCCCAGATAATGGCAACAGTCTTTCTCTATATTAATGTATAGATTCTTTTGAGGTTTATCATGTTCATATGGTAATCTCTCTAATAATTCAATAATTAATCACAGTAAAGTGAAATTACCCACCATAAAATCTGGGAGTGATCAAATTTTAGTAAACAAGGAGTTGACAAAATGGGCAGATAATCCATTATTTCTTTATTTCAATGATGTTAGAGAATGATCAAGTATATTAGAACAGCCCCCTGAATTTTGTCCCCAAAATTGGTGGTGATTGAATTTTGATAGGGGGATTGAGTTATTAGAGGATAATACTGTAAGATTTCTAGGCAGGTTGAGTAAAATTCTCTTTCAAGCATTATTTGCACAAGTCAAACTGAGCATTTTCCGTAAACTCTATGACTAAGTTAATGCAACTTCTTGGCAGGTTATTGTTGTGAAATGGAAAGTAGTTGAATTTCCAAGCAAGAATTGGCATGGGATATTTTCCCTGAAATAACTGTTTCAGTAGCAGGCCAAAGTGAGTAGGGGGCTCAATTCTTGCGAAATAATTACTGGATTAACATTTATCAATGTTTAGTTATGTTTCATTGGTCAGAGTAGGCAGTGGTAGGTGGCTCAGAATGTGCAAGTGGACAGGCAATCTGCCTTTTGCACATTATTAAGAGAATAAAGCAGAGCCTGCCTGTGCAGTGATCCATGACTTCACCTAATCTGCTACTGGTTCGTATAATTTCACTGTGCCCTCTCTTTTAACCCAGGAGAATATTTTGAACATATGTACTATATTTTGCCAGTATTCAAAGAAAGTGTCATTATGCCTGAAAACAAAGGTATAATTTGTCAAATATTACCTGAAAATAAGCTTATGCCAGCCATCACAAGATAAAAATATTCTCCTGGGTTAAAAGGTAAGGCAGAGTGAAATTACATGTATAGTAAACAGTAGCTGATCAGCTGAAGTCACAAGTCACTGTACAGACAGGTAACTTCTTCTTTATTCTCTCAATAATGTGCAAAAGACAGATTTTTTTTGCAACCTTCTATAAGAGACTGAAGTGAACCATGTAAAAATCTTGGTCATGTTGGTTGGGTGGGCACAGGTTCATCTTACTTCAATGCATTTTTCTGAGAAGCAACAGGAACTTGATAATGTGATTTAATATCTCTTGTCTTTATTGCACCATGTAAGCATCCTGTCTGTGTTTTGTGCGCTGTCCTCCGTGTTTTAAAGGGTGGATGGAGGGTGTCTGGTTCCATGCTGCTTCAAAGATTTCTTCTTTGAAGTAGCAGGAACGCAATTTGGCTGGGCCAGGGTGGTGCTTAGTTGGTTCAGCACGATCTAGCTGAAATATTGTTGAAAGCGACGTTAAATTCTATTCACTCACTCGCTCAGCTTTGATAGGAACAAATGTGACGAAGAATAAAATGTGATATAGAATGTGTGAACTTCAAATTGATGGGTTCTGCCATGTTTGTATTGTGGTACTTGTGTATTACTTTTTGATCAGCCTTTTGAAGTTGTGACCTTCAGTGAAGATTCTGCCTTTCAAAATGTATTAATTTGGGGAATGGCTTCTTGTATTCACAATGGCAAATTACCAGTCTGTAATAAACAAGGCCTGGGAGAATCTTGTTTTCCCAGTTCACAGATTGGTTTATTCACTAGTGTTTCATACATGTTCAAATGCAATAACTCAATTTGTCAAATCTAGCAGTGCTTCAGCTTAGCACTTTTCAGTTCTATTTATATCAAGTTCATTTGTACCCCTCAGTCAAAATGGCCTTGGGTATTGTCATCATCAAATCCGTTTGTCTATCCGTTCATCACTGTTTTGACATCACCATCATATTTCGAGAATGAATGTCTCTGGAGCACCAAACTTAAATCATTCATACATATAGTGCCGGAGCAGAAGCTTATTGAAAAGCAGCGAGATTGACCTATATTTTTCAGGTCAAGGTCAATATGTGTCAGTTTTTCACCAATTGCTTGTTTACCACCATATATTTAGATTGAATGCTTAGGACCACCACACTTGATTCCACATATACAAATGATGATAGAGCATAAGCCTTTACAATTCAGTGAGTGACCTATTTTTCCTGAGTCAATGGGTCGAAGTAGGCTCATTTGTCACCAATCGATTCTTACCGCCATATTTCAAGAATGATAAGGCCTAGGCCAAGCTCACTGGCCTTAGACTAGACCTACATCTCCTCTGTGCTACAGCCATAATTGTCATTGTATTGTCATCATGTACATTCGTCTGTCCTTCCATGTTTGTGATTTATTTTGTAGATTCCAACAACTATCACCAGAATTCTCCTACACCACTTCAACTGGGATAAGGAGAAACTAATGGAAAGGTAATCTTGTACATTAACTTATTTCAACATAATTCGACATATTGAATATTAGCAGTGTTGTTCGAGGGTGAATTGCAAAGGTTTTTGTATTTCGTTTTTCTATTTTTATAGGGTTAATAATAGAAATATCACCCTATCATCATTGTTTGGTTATTTAAGATGACATATATTTTGTCTTTTTGAAACCTTTGAAAAGCGATCTAAGTTTATTACCATATCTCGAGACTGGTTCAAGTAAAAAATCTGCAGCAGTTATCTGCATTTGACATTAGACCGTGTCTGACTTTACTCTGTAATGTTAAGTCACCTGGCTTGTGACATCACTTGTAGAGGAAATATAAGTGATTAATTCCCAAATCTATATTCAACTATGCTTGGGGTACTAACTTTTAGAAATATAAAATGATAAACAAAATACACATAAGTTTAAAATAAAACCATACTGATAGATTGACTGATATTTATATCATTATTTAACATGTAGAAAATATAGAAAGGAAAATCTAAGAACCTGCATAATTTCAGCTTCAGTATTCCCTGTCTTCGTGAAGAGAACTTGTATGTATTGTACGCCCGTCAGAGATCGTGGACCTTTCTCTAGATTACCAGCTTTCGACTGGGACCAAGGCCATTAAACAAACTTGAAATTTTGACCAGTGTAATTCCAGATGTATGGTTGTGTATTGAAATCCCTTGCCTTGTGCTCTTGTTACTTCTTAAAATATACTATTTATCTAACTAATACAGTACTTCATTAATATAATTTCAATGTATGAATCAGAGAAATATAATCCTCCAACACTGTGAACTTTAGTTGTATACACCAAGCTGAGGGGCTTATAATGTTATAGCTATTTTCATTGGACTGTCTTGTCTGTTAACTTTTGCTTGTGTATGCGATATCGCCAGTTCCAGGTCATGGAGTGGTACCGTACCAAACTTTGGTTATGCCTTACCCATGGATAAAAGAGGATCCATTTTAGTTCTCCTTGGTCCGTTCGCCTGTCTTTTCATTTTGCTTGTTAACAAAATATCTGTTGAAGGATTATAGCCAGGCATTCTGAATTCATGGAACATAATCATCTGGTTATAGGTCAGAAGCCTAGTGAATTTGACTGATCTTGACCTAATTTATCTAGGTCAAATTCCAGTATTGGTGATAACTTTTGAAAGATTACATCTAGGCTCTCGAAATTCATACTACATATTTACAACTTACTGGTGATGACTAGAAACCTTTATAATTTGACTGACCTTGACCTATTTTTATCAAGGTCAAATTCAGGTTCTTGCAGTATCCCATTTGATTATGACTCAGCTCTTCAAATTTACACTACAGTATATAACTGGTGATTAATTAGCTGATCAACCTTGACCTATTTCATTAAGGTCAACTTCTAGTTAATACGATGTTTTACAGGCATATAGTTATGCATGCACAGGCATTTATTGTTTCTGTTGAGTTTAAGGTTCTAAGATCCATAGAAATAAGATTTATGATACTATGTGTTTACTCAATCACATTGCTATAGATAAACTCAAAATTGAGTCAAACAATTGACTCCCACCTGTTAATACAGGTTATTTGGAAAAGCCGATTCTAGGCTTCTCGGAAAAGATCCTCGTGTATATGAACAGTATTATCTCCAGGAAGATCAAGCTTTAAGACGATGTTTGATTATCTTCAACCCTTGCGAGTTGCAATGTTTGGAGAATTACCATTGTTAAAAAATTCTGAAAGGGTTTCAAGAAGAAAATGGTTTACATTTTGCTGCAGTATTAATTCTCTGTGATCTGTTTTGTAGGTACTACGATGGAGACCAAGATTCCCTATTTTCAGAAGCTCATGTAGTTAGTCCACACAGACACAGAGATATGGCTGGTGCTTCAGCAAGACCCACAAGGGTAAGCTCATCCAGTGATTCTTGTGTCGTGAAGCTGAGATCTGTCCTATACTATAGATTGACAATCTCGCCCCTCCAGAGGCACACATCCACGATGCCTCTGACTGATTGACCGCATGGAGTCTTTACATGTATTTGGTACGTCATTCATGAATATACGTCCCGTCGCTCGAACCTCAATCAATCAAAGGCCGCTATCTTTCTATGCTATGAGGCAATTATTGAATAACATGCATGCGCACAGAGCGCTTGCATGTTCATGCCAAATCAAGAATTTAACTTTCAGTCACATGCAACAGATAGCTTAAATGGAAGATGGTGATTGGCCACCGTGATAATGATATAAATGGGACCTAGGGACACAAGCCTCATCATATGCAACGGCTAAGTCCCAAATAGAATAGACCGGGGAAAGCCGTTGTGCTCGCGACAATGTAGATGGTGGCTGGTTGTTAATTGGTACAGTTCTCCTGACAAATATTTTTGATTCTCGTGTTCTTGAGTGAAGCAACGTGAATGACACATGATTGATGTTCACCACGGTTTTGAGCTGCGCCTAATTTATACACTCATACTGTGACTTTACATTGCTACGGGTATTGCCTAATTTATAATACTGAGATATTTTCAAGAATGAATTTGTGACCCAAATTTCTGTCCTTTTTCATGTAGTATGAGTGATGAGTAGTTAATCATGAATCAAATACACGATTTCAAACAAACTAGAATAATAGGACAGTCCCGAGATGAAACTCCCTGACCACAAAAGAGGCTAAATGACATCATTGCCCATGTGACTTAAAGTTGTGGTAAGGCAACAAATCATTTCTTAACATGGCAATGCTGTATTAGTTTATTCATGGAGTTTCACAGGCGAGGAATTCTGTTTACAAATACCTATTTAAACTCAAGAGACAATAACATCTTCAAAGTTGTTTGGAATTTTTAGTATTTTGAAAGCCACAATGATACTTACCTTCCGATTTTTGTGGTATGGTCAATGTTTAAGCATTGCCCGGTGCCTAACCTTGGCCCGACGTCATATGGGCAATGACGTCGTTCCCCGCCTTTCATAGCTGAAGAGTTCTATATCGGGACTGTCCTATTCCAATTTGTAGAGCTAGTTTGTGGCCAAGGCTACCTACATAAACAGTATGTCTTCGAAAAAAATGACAACTTGTAGAATGAGCATAAATGTTATGACTGAAATAAGTACAAGTGTAACGTGAAGAAACAGCTCCCTTCGGGTGAGAGAACAGCTCCCTTCGTTGGCCCAAGTGAAGTATATTTTTGTCTTTCTCTTTCTGTTTTTGTTCAGAAAACACGATCTGTAACAGCAAGCAGCAGTGCAGAAATCACATGTGAAATCTGCTTCTTGATAAAACCACAGGCGGTAAGTGCATAGAGAAGAGGACTAACATCTTTACATTGTGAATTCACTTATTCTGGAGGTATTGCTGCAGTTGAAAGTTAAATGCAAAGGTTTTCAGATTCTCCTATTCATATTTTATATAGGTGGAATAATGATATGTCCGTCTATCTACTTTGCTTTGTTCAGTTTAAAGTAGCCCAGCTCAGTTCCAATTTGCAAACTGTCATCGTTTAATTTCCCTATATTGTGACATCAATTCAAATCAGCTTCCCGAAGACTAGACATTACTAGACATTGGGCCAGGTGGTCTGAGGTGACGTCACAAACCATGTCAAACAATGGCAGATAAGCGATGTGGATTTCATTTCTGAAATCGGCCAGGCTTGAGATTTGGAGCACTTCTTCAAAGAAGTTGGGGAGGATTTTTTTCAAATGACCGGTAGAACTGGTGCTTCTAGAGAGGTTTTTATCTGAATACAACAGCTTTTGTCCCCCAGATAATTTGTATGGTCCTGCCATCCCAACTGTAAATACAAAACAAAACAAAAAACATCCAACAGCTCATGCTGGCATGTCGTAGTACATGTTGTCAAACGACCACTCAACACTAGTTACTCTCCCAGAGATTGCAGGATTCCATATCCATTCAGTTTTGCAAGCAAACAACAAGAAGGGAGACAGCTCTGGTTGCACAGTACTCCAACGAAGAGAGTGCTGCTGTCGTAATCAATAGTTGCCAAAAAAAAAGAGTCATTCTATGGCACTGCAAAATGTCATATTAACAACACGCGAGCCCAAAATAGAATGTAAAGATGTTTTCAGGCTGTGAATTACTTCCAACGTTTTCCCGACCGTGTTGAGTACCAGGTAACAAGCTAATTCCATGTCACTTTTGTAAAATTCTGTCTTGGTGTCTACCAGAGCACCGGATTTATAGCCAGCGGTCCGGGAGTGAGTACACGTAGGCAAACCGCATGCAGCCGGCTTTTAGGGAAAACACTGCCCCTCCCCCATGTATGCATATGCCCAATCACCATGAAGAGGAACGTACTATACAACAATAATTTGGCACACTTGCCTAACAAATATATTGCATTCAAAAGTAACACCAGGCTATCAAGTTTCGAATGTTGAATGCAATTCTGTTGTAATTATTTGTATGGCCATAGATTAATTTGGCTTCTGACCGCCCAAATGCCTGTAATTCCGAAGGAATGAAAGGAAACTTAGAACAGAAACAGTTTGATGAAAAGTAAAGATCCTCACTGTTTTATCTGCATGTGTGTTAGAAAAGACAGCCTGTGCCGGCGACTCGGGGCGCACTCGCCTATACACATGTGGCCAATACTTGTCTGCCATTCATCCAGCAAGGAAAAGTCTGTTGATGACTGCTCCCATCCATACATTAATGAGAAGGGAGATAACCTGATCAGTTCATTAGTGATGCTACTATATTTTGGGATTTCTTACGCTGTGTTATTGCTGAGGGTGCCTGGTTTGACCCATAGATTGACACAAGTTGAGTGCATATGCAGGGGTTTTTCTAACCCAAAAATTTTCATAAACTCAATTTCAAAATGTTAGAAACTCAATTCTACAAATTCTACAATTACTTTTTCATTAAAACAAATGGTGAAACTCAACTTTTTTATCGCAGCAGTTACGAAAATGAGGTTTGTAATATGTATAAGAGAACAAAAACACATTATTACTCCCCCAAAAGCAAAATTACTTCCCCAAAAATGCTTGTCCAAAATGATTTGGGAGAACAACTATACAAAAGATACTAAAAACTACTTTCTAAAAGGTTTACAGCATTTCCTGTTTATTTACCCTTTTCCCCTTTACACAAATGCATGGCAACTGTGACTAATGATTGTCTACTCTTGGATACTGAATTTGTCCCATTTGTGTAGCTCGCCATGCTTTCCTTGGCAGCTCCTCCCAAATTCAGGTTGGCAGACAGCTGACCCCTGTATCTGGTGCATAATTTTTTATTTGTTGTAATTTGCATCATACTTTCGTCACATATTGATTGCTCTTCTTCTAATGTTTTGCCATATGTTCGCAGAAACGGGGTCCGTTTTCAGCTCAACTCTACTCCCTTTTGTCTATGTCATTTCACATAGATTCCAGCAAGCAAAATATATCGGAATACAAAGTCCTAGCGCTGAGTTGACTTCCACAATGGGTACTCCCGTATTCATACTTTTTGAATTGAATCTTGCATATGAATTTCCTCGATTTTGGTGAAACATGCCCATTGGAACAGTGGGTCTGTGTTGAAATTCAAAGTATACACAGGGCATGAATTTACCATAAAACTTTGCCAGACCATCGGGCTGGTGTATTTCATCATGCAAAGCTGAAATTCTTTAATTATAACCAGCCAGACGGGCTGGTTAGCTAGCTTTAAAACTAAATTCAACCAGCCCAGTTCTGAATTCACCAGCCATGGGCTGCCGGGCTTGTGGCAATTTCGAGCCCTGATACACACCTTAAGCTTGAGTCAAGCATTAGAAAGTGCATACAAAGTTTAAAATATATTTGTATTAAGGCAGTGTGAAGACACCGAACCTAGATATGATCGCAACAGACCATCATAGAATCCCATGCTTTATTTGCAGTTTACTTTGTGTAATAAAATCGTAAAAAATGACAAAAAAATATTTTCAGACACTGTTTCCAATGGTCTTCTATTTGATGTAAACATTGCTTGAGGGTTTAAGATCACTTTAAATTTCCCAGTCTGCCTTGTGCAATAAGTTTTATTCGTTCCAAAATATATGGTCTGATGTGTATTCTAGACATTACGAAGGAAATAAATCTTACTCTGAGTCTCGGTGCAAATATTTGCATGGCCAACTTTAACCAGTATTTGGGGGGAACTTGGCAACCCCACATTTTGGAGTACATTTATGGTGATCACCAATCGATTTAAATCACAATGGCCCTTTTATGTTCTAAATAGCATAAACATACCTCTTACATGTATATTGAGAAAATCAAATTAAACATGTGTACTGACTTATTTTCAATAATTACAATCGTAGTACAAGAGAAAGCATAGTTAAGTGTCCATTGACCTTTGAAATTTGCATATGACCTTTGCGACATCTCTTCATTTCCGATCACATGACCGGAAGCGAACTTTGACTGTGCCTGTGCAAAATACTGAATAACATGTTGAACAGGGTCAAAGATCCACAATGACGTCACAAAGGTCATTAAATATTTTTTAAAGGTCACGGGACACTAACGGTATGTAATACTTGAATGCCCCTTTATCTATGATATTAATACTACTGTTCTTTACCACTAGGCTATGACAGGAATAGAATGTGGTCACAAGTTCTGTGCTGAATGCTGGACTGAATATCTGACCACAAAGATCATGGATGAAGGCATGGGACAGACGATCTCCTGTGCCGCCCACTGTTGTGATATTCTCGTGGATGATGCCACAGTAATGTGAGTTTTCTGTCCTGCAAATGATTTCAATGGGAGTAAAGGCAAGAGGGGGAGGAGGGGAACAGTCAGAGCAGGTGAATGCCTCTCTGATATGGAAGGTGGTGGGTGTCCTTGCTCATAATTAAGGGTAGAGCTGCTGAAGTGTGCGATGTCTTCGATATTGGTAGAGCATGTACAGATGAAGCCTTCATAACAGGCGCGGTGGAAGCAATTCAAAATTGGGGGGAGGGGGGAGCCAAACCAGGGGTGGGACCGGGAAGGAGTCTCCCACTGCTGTGAAATTTTTCTCCCAATTTCCACCTTTCTAGAGAAGGAAAATACTTCTCAACAGAGCCACCAGGCGAGATTGAAATGTATTTACTTTCTCGAGTGAGATTCCCCCAATCAAGACAATATGGGATTTTCCCATATAATTTAAATCATTATTTTAATCAAAATTTTGATACAAGTGTTATTCTTCATAATTTTACAAATTTAGATTAAAATAATGATTTAAATTATAATGGGGGAAAAAATCCCTTATTGACTTAAATTCCCACTCTCGAGAAGGTAAATACTGGTCTTCCCTGTGGGTACAATCTGCTCTGTTCGCAATGTTGTTCCAGACACAGCTTCATACCGTATGAGCTAGTCACCTAAAAAAGTCCATCATCAAAATGAATGGAACGTAGAATGATTCACAGACATCCAGACTTCTTTGCCAATATTATCATGATTAGTACATGGCTATTAGTGTTACCCTTGACCTCTGATGACCCCTGTATTCCCTCAATCAGCTGGAATACATTTCTATAAATAAGCCCGCACATGTGTTGTTTGAAAACTGTTCATGTGGAACTGTTGTTAAGTATTTGGCCCCAGGGATATAGGTTGACCTAGATAATGAACATTGGATTTACTCTGATGTTCTTTGTTTACATGCACATCGCTGTTGAACAGCTGTCTACATGTACCTTTTCCATGGAAATGTTTGATCCTCACTGAAATTGTATGACCTTATCATGATTATTGTGTACCTATCTTTGCTGTACCCACCAGGCCTGACAGTTATACATGGCATGTAAAATCTTACCTT
Source organism: Hanleya hanleyi (assembly GCA_036873755.1). Classification (NCBI taxonomy): domain Eukaryota; kingdom Metazoa; phylum Mollusca; class Polyplacophora; order Lepidopleurida; family Hanleyidae; genus Hanleya; species Hanleya hanleyi. Next base: position 67,371 of record JAVTVY010048491.1, on the reverse strand, counting down.
TAATCAACAAGACATTTGCCCCTCGTGTAAGGACATCATGAAAACATACCGTGAAAGAGTGATGTTATTGCACATGTAGCTAACTACAGCTACCCATGCTGTGAACAGCCTTGAATAGGGGATGGAGAAACTGCTACACTGAACCCAATACAAGTGATTTGTGCTTCAAATTTGGTTACATAAATTGAGCAATTTAGCCATTAATTGCCTCTGTTTGAACTGTTGCCCCATATACCGAATACTACCAGCCGTGACAAGATTTTTATACGCCGCCCAAAAGGCCTTAGACCAGCTAATGACTGCCAAAGTTATGTCATGTTTGACCTTCTTCATTCATTGTGCTGTCTTACTTGATGCTATTCAGCCTATGTTATTTTCACTGGTGATTACTGGCATTTTGGTTGACTTCATTTTGTCAAAATTATCCTCAATTTCCTCAATTAAGTTGATTCATATTTATCATATTCATACCAATACCTTGGTTAAAATATATTCCCCCATAGTATAACACAGGCCAAAATAAAAATGTATGACTCAGAAAATTACATGAGAAGTCGTACAGCGACGCACACATCATTGTGCAGAATCCATCCATTTTTTTCTGAATTTATATTGGAGAAAAAACCCTTAGTAGCAATAACAAATATTCAGGATATTGTGGGGAAATGAGCTTTTATCATGCACTCTTAACATGCTGAAGGGATTGAATTATCAGATACCTCACCTTATTTTGTAAACTTTTCTAACAGTGACTGGAAACTTTGTTGTAGGAAAGTGCATCATATGTGAAAACATGCCAGCATTTTGGTGAGCTAGTGATTTGTAAATATTGTTTGATAAAATTTGATAGGGAATGTGTTCTGTCTTTGCAGGAATTTAGTCACTGATCCCAAGGTCAAGTTAAAGTACCAGCAAATCATAACTAATAGTTTTGTAGAGGTGAGTACATATACCAGAGTAAAATGGTAAACCTTGCATATGCCCATTGTCAGATGAGGTCCTTTTGTGCGATAACACAGTCTGTCTATCCATCTCAGTCTCTGTCCATTCAGTAACTTTTGATGTCTGTGTGATATCTCTAATACCAGGTTATGGATTGGTATGCACTGGTGAACTTCAGCCAAGGATGGTCCAAGGAAGAACCATATAGTATATCTATATCTTAGTATAAAAAAGAGAGTAAAAATCTGTATTTTTATCATATTCTGATCTGCTGTGAAATATAGTTGTTGAATTGCTGCATGCCAGAATGTCATACCCACCAGTTTTTTGCCAAAATGTTCTGTTCCAAAATTTGACATGCTGAAAAATGTCCTGACCCCTTTAAGAACATGGTTCAATATGTTCATACACTACGTGTAGGACTTCACAAACTCTTTGTACACTCCCTGTTTATTTATTTTCCACTAACTGTAATTGGTGAGAAATTTATTAGTCAGCATTGTAATACATTAGTACTAATTTTCCGCTTGTATTTACAGTGTAATAAAATGTTACGATGGTGTCCTGCTCCAGATTGTGGGCATGCAGTTAAAGTAGCATATTTCGATAACAAGCCCGTCACGTGTCAATGTGGTCATATCTTTTGGTGAGTACACTTGTACATACTGGAGTGAAGCTTTTGTTAGGTGGCAATCAGTGCGATGTCAACGATAGTACAACGTGTTTGTGATAATAGGTTGAAAATGCTACATGTTGGTGTGAGATCGTCATCAAAAATGCTACATTCTGTTTAGGCATGCAAAAGTCCCCAGTTCTTCAAAGTGTGCTACATGTAACTCCAATATTATATCTTCATAAGCTATTTGTTTACGGTAATCCCTCTAATAATTCACTCGCAGGAAGTGAAATTTCCCATCATGAAATTCCCATCAGATTTTATGATGGGAAATGAATTGAAATTTTTTATCATAAAATCTGGGGGTGATCAAATTTATTAGAACAGGTAGTTCCCAAAATGGTTCAGAATCCTGCGTATAATCCAATATTTCTTTGTTATTTCAATGATTTTAGAGGATGATCAAATTTAGTAGAACCACTGATTGAATTTTGCCCCAATGATGATTGAATTTTGATAGAGGGATTGAATTATTAGAGGGATTACCGTAATCCATCTTTAAGTTAAATTTTCTATGACAAGAAAATGAGAATCCATTTGAGATTATACATGCGACTGAAAGGCACAGGCCTATTGTGTTTATTGTTACCACTTTCAGCTTTGCCTGTGGTGAGAACTGGCATGACCCTGTCAAGTGTAAATGGCTGAGAAAATGGATCAAAAAGTGTGATGACGATAGCGAGACCTCGAACTGGATCGCAGCCAATACCAAGGTAGGTAACTCTGACAAATTTATACTACTGGCATACACAAATTTTATGGCAGCAATTGTATTGTGACAGTCGCTGCAACTTGACATTCTGCTGTATGGGTTATTTCCTTCGCTGAGGGCTTTTCCATTAAAAAGTGTGTGCCAGGGGGGGACGGCACGTCTAAAAAGAGTCGGTAGGTGGTCGGTAAAAAATAAACCTGTGTTTCTGGGTACTTGGTCTAACTGAAAATTCATTCCGTTGGGTCCTTGGTAAATTTTGTTATCAATTTTAATCATGTCGGTTGCTTAATCGTCTCAGTAAAATAGTTGTCGGTCGGTCTCAGTGTAGTAGCCAGCGGGCCGTTCAGCCGTGATTTCCACGGCCAAAATTTGGCGAAAACAAAAAACCACAGGAAATTTTCGCGACCACAGCTTGGGTACAAGCATTGGCAGCTGTGTTTTCGCACAGGATCGCACTGGTTTATTTGTTTGATTATACCTCGAGCCGCGCTAAAACAAAAAAGACTTCGATAGTACCTTTTATTTTTCTCAATTCACGCCTCGAAAGCGTCTATTCTTGTAGTCCGCCATTGTTGTTATTTCCGGGTTCTACTGCGCACCCTACTGCGCATACGGCGGAGTTACTTGTCCTGGGTGGAGTTACTTGCCCTTCAATACTAAAATATGTGAATACTGAGGGGAGGTAATTCGTTTGTGTCTAGATCAAACATACAAGTCAAAATCGCGGGAAAAAACGATATTTCACGCAAGATTAAAATGGAACGTCGGAAGATTACACATTTCTTTCAGATGGTAAATTAACAACATTTGCTAATACATTAAGTTTCTATTCTGTAACAAAGAATCAACAAATAAATAATCAAGTGATCTTTTACTCTGTTTAATTTAAATAAAAAAGAACATTTCCAGTAAGATTCACATCAGTTTTTGACTAAGACTAGGACAAGTTTAAATAATTTTAAGGGGTCAACCTAATTCCAGACCTGAGCCCATATGCATGTTTATCAGATTTTGGGCCATCTCAAATTTGCAATAAATGTGGCTCATGCTAGAGATAGATGTACGGTGGGTGGTGAAGAAAAAAAATTTGTATCCTGGATGCTTGGTGACAAAAATAAGTGAAAAAAAAATGTGTTGGTAGGTGGTTGGTCAGTTGGAAAAGTATGTCCGCAGGGTACTTGGTGTGTTCATCGAACAATGTTGGTAGGTGGTGGGTGCTTTTTCGAAGTGCCTTCCCCCCCTGGCACACACTTTTTAATGGAAAAGCCCTGATCCTATCATTTGTTTTTGCCAATTCGCAGTATTGTTCGGCAGAGTAGTCTCCCTTTTGCCATTATTTATGAAACCTGGAATACATCATTTGTATGTATGCTGGCCTTCGGAAATCGAGAATTCTGTTTTGGATTTATTCCATTTGATCATTCAGATGAATGAAAATTGCTTCAGAAATTCAGCTTGGGAGGCCTAAACCATCTGTACATGGAATCTCCTTGAATTCAACTTGGCAACCGAACAGGACTTCATTAGCAGACATTGAGAAACTGGGCCTTCTCAGATGACACAAACTGCTGCCCATACTAGCATATACAAATGTGGCTGCCATGGATAAAACACAGCAAATTCACTGAGTAATGAGGGCATAACAGCTGTTACATTCCCCTTCTTTTTGTGAACTGAACACTATGCCTGAAACACAAATTTGTGACAATTGGATGTTCAAAGGACTGGAATTGGGTATTGCATTAAAAAGATTCTGACCATTCTAAAACGTTGAGAGAAAGAATAATTTTTAGCTTGATGGTTTTTGTAATTTCCACATTTTCCCAGGAATGTCCCAAATGTCATGTGACGATAGAGAAGGACGGGGGCTGTAACCACATGGTGTGTAAGAACCAGAACTGTAAGGCAGACTTCTGCTGGGTGTGTCTGGGACCTTGGGAACCTCATGGATCCTCGTGGTGAGTAGTCGTCGTCAACTCCAATTTGAAATAATCGGCTACTTGTACTATGACAACAATTGATGGCTCGCCCCTTAGTTGGTGAGGTGAAGTTTCTTATGCCCTCCTTGCAATTGGCATTGGCATGCGGCATTGCCGACGCAAAAAGCTGACGTACATTCATTTTGTATTGGCTAAAAAATATCGGATGCAGCAAAAACAAGGGTTTTTTTTCAGATTTCAAGATTTTATGGCAGAGTACAAGAGTAAATAAAATATCGGTGAAACATGACAATACAGAAATGCTAAAACAGAACATGAGGTTGACAAGTTTCCATGGGCCGGTGCCTTCCATCACGTGCTTGCACATGCTTGTACAACAATTATCTTGTCCACAGGTATAACTGTAATTCTGTGTTAATTTCCCTCCAGGTTTAGCTATAATTATCTCTCCCACACAGGTATAACTGTAATTCTGTGTTAATTTCCCCCAGGTTTATTTGTAATTATCTCTCCCCATGGGTATAACTGTAATTCTGTGTTAATTTCCCGCCAGGTTTAACTCTAATTATCTCTCCCCACAGGTATAACTGCAATCGGTATGATGAGGAAGAGGCCAAGAAAGCTCGGGATGCCCAGGAGGTGAGCGTGAGTGCCTTTAATTACTTATTCCAACACTAAGAAATTATTTAATGCACCTCTCCACAGCCCTACAAAGCTGTGAATGCATAAATAGTCACCATACCTGTATTTGACTGACAGATTACATCGTTCTAAAGCCATTTGATTCTATTGTTTACAAGTTTTGAGAAGAATTTTTTTTTTCTGTTCACCAGCTTGCAAAAATTTCTCAGGATGTAGGAAAATCAAAATATTTTTTCGTGTATCATTCGGACAATGTTTCCACAGCTATGTAGTACTTGGAAAAGGTGTATTGTTTTCTTAGCTTTTACTGACCATGCTGACATTCTGATAGTCTTAACTTTGAATGACCTCATCTGAAATTGATACTGCTAATGACAATTCTTTAGAATTTTATTATTCCAACTGCCATTTATTATTCATGCCTACTGTATACACCAGACATGCAAAATTATCTTCACGCCATTTTCTGATCTAAGATAGCAAAGCAGTTTCACATCAGTCTCCCAGTGTCAGACTTTGTAATCTCCTAAACTGTCTATGTAACACCCTCTTACTGCACTGTGCAGAAAAAAACATCATACATGCTCATTTGGTCTGTGTCAATTTTAATCGACACAGAAAGTATGTATCTGCATACAAGAGAGATTGGAAATGGCATCCATTTTATCTTGCAAAAGTTTTGTGCTAAATTATTACACAAGATCACACGGTCAACGTCTTGTTTCAGCTGAGACATGCTGAGCCCACTCTCTGTTGACCAGCGGACGATGCTGATTGGCTGAAGCCATACACACAAAAGTTGCACACTGTGATTTTAGACGCAGTGCAATCAAAGTGTATATCTGAGAGTAGGATATGTACAATCCGATGCTATGAGAATGTTTTACAATGAAGGGAACATACTAGACATCTGCACTGTATTCTCCATAATGGAGATTGTACCTGGTGCATATGTTAAGGGTGACACCTGTGTGAAAAAGCTTCTTTGTTTTTCTTCTCAAATTGCACAAGTACCATTACAATAATCAGTGCCTCAATCTCAGATCAAACCTTAATGTATATTTTGTTATTATTAGACTTTGTTATTTATCCCTTGATTTCTCTGAATTCTACTTGAAGCCCCGTCACCCAGCTGGATCATTTGGTTGATAGTACCAGATGAAAGCCCCTGTTTACACAAGTGATGTTTTATGCTGTCAAAATGTGTCCAACCAATCATGACCCTCTGAGTTTCCATCAAAGAACCCAGAAATTGACGAGCGTAATTGTTTGTAAAAGGAAAATCCACCGAGTTAATATTTTCCTGTCTGCTGTGACAGCTCAAATGTGCTATAGCCTTCTTATGCTTATAACATTTTATATGTTATTCATCTACTGGCATGATCACCTTTTAGTTTGGTTGTACAGTGGAACCTGTGTAAACCGACCATGGGACCAGATTATAGTGTCGGTATTGACATGATTTTGGTTTATCGAAGTTCAAAATACCTTAAATTTAAGTATTGGGACCTAGAGGTTGGTCGCTTTATCCACTTGTCAGTATTCACAGGTTTCACTGTACAAAAGTATAGGGGAATATAATATATTACATGAACAATATAGCATTAGTATAAATATGAACAAGATAGTGTTTCTCGTCTGGCTCTAAAGTGTGTCGGCTCTGTAAGCTTTTTAAACCTGCCTCAGCCGAAGTTTCATTTGTACTTTTAGACGTTTCAGTTCTTAATTGTAATTTAATATCTAAATTGGTAACAGTAAATAGAATAGTAAATGCCAATGATACTTTTCAAATCGGTACGTTTATTCAGGATTTGCTCAGACATAATTTTCCTCGAGATAGAACCAGAATCTAGCATGTTTGGTTGCAAAAGTACTGCTCCTATTATATATGTACAGGCTATTCAGAAAACGTGTTAAATTTTGTTCATTACAGTTTGGTTGTAGACTATTCGTAATAAATTATTATTATTCTTATATTTTCCATACAGCGTTCTAGGGCTGCCCTGCAGAGGTACTTGTTCTATTGTAATAGATACATGAATCATATGCAGAGTCTGAAGTTTGAACATAAGGTAAGAAGTCAGAAGCTGTGATTAAAAAAAAGACAAGTAATCTCACTACAGGGTGTATCAAAAAAAACGGAGTCCTAGTACGATGACATATTTTTCATTGAGCAAAGGAGAAATCTTTTTTTTTTGTTGATTTGTCATCAAGACCGACCCTTTGGGACTGACCAGCTAAATAATTCAATGATCTGTGATCAAGCATGTTAGAACAATAGCTATTCTTCAATTATGAGTGAAATGTGACTTGCGCCAGATATGGTTTACATCATTCGTCTGCCCTTGAAAGAAAAGAAATACGGTGTACAAATGAAATGTCTTTTATCCACTCTGAATTCATTGACATTTTGAAAACAAAACGGTGTACAATTAAAATGTCTTTTAACTCTGAATTTAACAAAAAGGTGTACAATTCAAATGTCTTTTTAACAGACAATTGAATCTCAAGCTTCAACGTGTCCTCCATTTCTCTGGATGCTGGTACGCGCACGTTCATTCATTGGCGCCACGGCCCGTCTGATAAGTGCCTGGTTCTGCCTCAGGTTGTCAACTTCTGTTATGATGCGCTGTTCCAGGTCATTGAGATCTGCTGGAGGCGTTGTAGACACTGTTAATGTCCAAACGCCCGTTAATGTCCAAATTGGACATTAACACGCAGCGAGCGCGTGTTAATGTCCTAAGTTTGGACATTAACCGCCTCTTATTGTCCTAGGGCAAATTTGGACATTAGCGGTCGACCTGCAACTGATTTTTGTTTCAATATGTACAAGTTGCGTCTTAATGTCCTAACAGTCCATAGTCCGTAGTTCGTTTTTTCACTAATTCAATATCTTGTGGTCATATCGATTCCTCGCAGTGTAAGATGGATATATGAACATGGGCTGTAGTCTCACAAAGCGATTTCGCCCTGTCTTGGTGTTTTTTAATTGTTTTCTTGTGTTCATTAACAATCCATACTCCGTAGTCCGTAGTTCGTTTTTTCACTAATTCAATATCTGTGGTCATATCGATTCCTCGTAGTGCAAGATCAGGGCGCGAAATGTTCGGGTGTCCACCTGTCGATGACAGGTAGTATTTATGTGCGACAGGTAAAAAAAATAAATGACTGTCGCATGCGACAGGTAGAGATTCGGTCAATAAAACAGAAATATTGTCCGCGAATTTTCGCCATCGTTTGTCAATGTCCGCCACGAAAAGGGCCAATTTGATTGAACGTGCACGGGTGTCCCCGATTCTGAACAGTTTTCGCAACTGCGCATGCTTAAAAGGCTCGGGCGTACACAGTTCAGTGTGCAATCGTGTCTGCCCACAGCAACTTGCATGAAACACGCATGCGCGAGTAAGCGGTCATACCGTTGCCATAGGTTTCTACCGTCTGTCAGACGTCCGCCATTGTCTTTGGTTTTGAATGCAATAGATCAAAATGGAGCGTTTTCTAACTCGTACAAACGCGGGTGATGCTTTACAGCCCAGTCAAGAAGACGAGACTGCATCGCAAGCTGGCGAGGGCATTTCAAGTACAACAGACGAGCCGATAGAAGCGTAAAAAGGAAACGAGTGTTCAAATTTAACACGTACAACATGACAACTTCTCTTTGTGTTAATATTTTATTTAGAAACAGTTACAGCAAGTCAAATACAAGTTATTATTAATTGACTGTGTATGTTATTACCCGAATACAGTGTAAAACGGCCTGTCTATACGTCATGTCGAACCCGACTTGTATTGGCTGAGTTGTATTGGCCGAGTTGAAAGCTGTATTGGCCGGGTTGAATGTTGTATTGGCCGAGGTGAACGAAATGTCAATTAATAAAAATATTATGAATCGATTGTTTTCGTATAGCCTTAGTATTGACCTTCGGGTCGCCGTATTGGCCTTCGGCCTGCGGCCTCGGGCCAATACGGCGACCCTCAGGTCAATACTAAGGCTATACGAAAACAATCGATTAATAACATATAGTACAAGACGTGAACATATAGAATAATTTCATCACTATTCGCATATATATATATATAATTATTGTGTACAGGTAGAAAATAGAGGAGACAGGTGGAAAAAAAAATTACCTGTCCCATGAGACAGGTGGAAAAAATAAAACATTTCATGCCCTGAAGATGGATGTATTAACACAGGTTGTAGTCTCGCAAAGCGATTTCGCTGTGTCTTGGTGTTTTTTCAATGCTTTCTTGTGCTCATTAAAAGTTCATAGTCCGTAGTTCGTTTTTTCACTAATTCAATATCTTGTGGTCATATCGATTCTCGTAGTGTAAGATGGATGTATTAACACGGGTTGTACTCTCGCAAAGCGATTTCGCCGTGTCTTGGTGTTTTTTCATTGCTTTCGTGTGCTCATTATAGGAAATCGAGGCGGGACTGTTTTAGGACAATAACAGTCGAAGTGATACATATCGACCGCTAATGTCCAAAGTTTGGACGATAACATTCATGCTGGCGTCTTATTGTCCTACGTGGGACATTAACACGCACTCGTTGCGTGTTAATGTCAAATTTGGACATTAACGGGCGTTTGGACATTAACAGTGTCTACATTAACGGGCGTTTGGACATTAACAGTGTCTACAAGGCGTGATGTACACCCTGGACTTTAGGTAACAGTTAAAAGACATTTTAATTGTACACCGTTTTGTTTTCAAAATGTCAATGAATTCAGAGTGGATAAAAGACATTTCATTTGTACACCGTATTTCTTTTCTTTCAAGGGCAGACGAATGATGTAAACCAAATCTGGCGCAAGTCACATTTCACTCATAATTGAAGAGTAGCTATCGTTCTAACATGCTTGATCACAGATCATTGAATTGTTCAGCTGGTCAGTGCCAAAGGGTCGGTCTTGATGACAAATCAACAACAAAAATAGATTTCTCCTTTGCTCTTTGAAAAATATGTCATCGTACTAGGACTCCGGTTTTTTTTATACACCCTGTATAGTTGAACAAAAGGAACTACAAACCATCGAGACGGATAATAATAGGGGGACAATAGGGATATAGTATAAAACGGAATGCTGGTTTTGATGTCCGTTTGTACAAGATGCTGATTGGAGTCCGGGAATTGAGATCTCTCTTGAAATGCAATTATACGAGCACCCATCAGAGTTCTTCAGAAAATGTCTCAAATTAAGTTTTTTCCTATGGGCAGGTATGTTATCGTTATTGAAACACGAGTTGATGAACAAGTTTCATTCTCATAGAGAGGTTCGATTAGAGCTACGGGATTCGCCAGAGGAACAAACGGATCCGAAAATCAGGTGTATGTGAGATCAAACAATGCTGTTATTTTGTACACATATATTTGTCTTGTGGGGAAGACAAACCGAAATACCAATAATGGTGTTAACTCACGAACATGGTATTAACTCACGCATATGGTATTAACTCATGGATACAAGATTAAGTCACGGACATGGTATTAGTTCGTGTCCTTGAGTTAAAAACGTGGTTTTAACTCAAGGACACGATACTAACTCACGGGCATGGTATTAACTCACGAACATGATAATAACTCACGGACATTGTATTAACGCACGCACATGGTATTAACTCACGGACATGGGATTAACTCGCGGTCATAGTATTAACTCTTGATGACACATTTGAATTAATTCATTTGTTTTTAAATAAATCGTACCAGTTTGATTGTTTGACCTCACAGACACCTGCTTATCTGACACGGACTGATAGCTCATAGTCAATCGCTTTATACGGTTTAAGAAGTAATGCGCTTGAGGTTTCATTTACAAGTATATATTTCCAGGACAGTCTGATAACTTTGATTATCAACGAAAGTTTTGTGTTTTTCTACGTACCAGGTAAAGTATGCTTACATTTCCACCCCTGGGAAACGAATCGTATACAATAATCAGATCCGAAATTCATTAGCCAGCCGTCGTTCATGCAGGAATATTTTTTCATAAGAAAATATCAGCACCAAACTCCTAAAATAAAATAGAAATATTTTTTTTGCGGTGAACAAGCAGCCAGTTTTGATTGATGCCGGTAAGACAGAATGTTGTTCCTATCATCATGCCGGTACTTAAGATATTGTGATAAGCGTTTCGTCATCCCGGTAATACATTCAGAGGTTCATATTGTCATGCCGGTAAGACAATGTGAGGTTCATATCGTCATGCCGGTAAGACAGTGTGAGGTTAATATCGTCATGACAGTAAGACATTATGATGTTCATATCGCCATGACAGTAAAGCCAGTATGAGATTCATATTATCATGCCGGTAAGACAGTATGAAGTTCATATCATCAAATTCGTATCATTCACCAGTATTGTGAATGAATGAATGAAATTATATTCACCAACTATCATAGAGAACACATATATAAATGAGGTGAAGATTACATTAGCGGGAATAAAACCCAGTTGGGCTTGTTCTATCCCAAAGAGTGTATAGCATTTAGCAGAGAGAATGCAGAAGGTGTATTACGGTACGGTACACTGATAAATTATCTTAGCATGTGGTACAAGGCAACGAGATAAAAATATACAAGCTAATTAGGCATCGAGTAGAAAGGACTTCAACTTAGATTTGAATAGTGATGAGGATGTAATGACTTTAAGCGTTGAGGTTCAATTGGGAGAATAAAAAGGTCTGTATAAATTTAGGTCCTGGTTTCGCGAAGGATAACGGTGGATTTCATTTAACTTATTTAACTATACAAAATTTTGGACAAAGCTTAGACATGTATACAGGTTCAAACTAAGAAGTGGTAGGATTTTTAAAGTGGTAAACAGTGGTTGGGTATGATCTCGTTTATTTGATAGAGTGATAACACGAATGGCACGCTTTTGTGGAAGTATCAACGGATTCCGATGACCGACATACGTGTTCCCCCACAAGATATTGCAGTAAGATAAATATAGGTTACAAGCGTCTGATCCGTCATTCATAATTCAGCCGTCGTCCATTAAAGAATATCCGCGTCCATAATCCAAAGACCTATTCCATATTCCATATAACAGTATTAGCACCAAATTCAAAAAGACAATCATAATATACATAAACGTAGGCTTCTTTCCTGCAAGAGATAAGTGGTGAACAATTTTCAATGATGCCGGCAAGACAACATGATGTCCAAAAATATCAAATCCGTATCGCTGATCAGTATTGTTAATCCAAAATATTCGTTGTAAAGTCGTCATCTAAAGGATGATGTATCTCAGTCACGCTTTGATTGTGTCTGTTCATATGAGTATCATGAGGATCTTGAAGTACATGGATTCATACGGCCCCTAGCCCCGGGTTAAGCGGAATTAGACACGAGTTACGAAACGTAACGCCATAGATATTGCACGCTACGCTCGTATTTTGCTATCAGCATGCGATATGTATCGCCAAATTTGAGAAACTTTGAGTGGAGGCGCTTGGTGGTGTAGCCCTGTTTTATAAGTTTTATTGCAACAATGTTTTGTGACGTTAGTCACATTCATTATTGAATGGGTAGATCATTGAATAATAAAGAATATAAAGCGTGTTCTTGTTCACCGAATTTTTAATATAGTTAATAATACCAATGTTTCTCGCTAGCTTTTTACAGATGTAGTCAATATGTGTCCAGTTTAACCTATCGTTAATAAAAATTCCTAGAATTTATAACTGTTTACTGTTTCAATCTTTTCCCCGAATATAAACAAACATGGTACATGTCGTGATGCTCTTCTCTTATTTGGTTTTACCAGCATAAGCTTACTTTTTTGACGTTGATAGACAGGCGGTTAGCACACAACCAGATGTGAATCTTATCTAACTTCCGAGACATAATTTCAACAGCATGATCAGCGTTATTAGAAGAGGAAACAACAGATAAATCATCCGCAAATAAAATTATTTTAAGTAAATTTGTGACGTTGGTTATATCATTTATGTGTATTATAAAAAGAAGGGGCCCAAGGATTGATCCCTGAGGTACACCACAGGTGCTATCCTTAGGGGATGATAAAATGTTATTATACGAGACGCGTTGCGATCTACCAGATAAGTAGCTTCTAAACCAGTCATTAACAGAGCCACGAAAGCCATAGTGTTTTAATTTGGAGATTAATATTTCGTGATTTATTGTATCGAACGCTTTAGAGAGATCTAAGAATGTTATTGCACTAAAGTTTTTAGATTCCTTAGCTGCAATTAAGGTATCAAACAGAGTGATTGGATCGGAATCCATACAGACTGTCCGAAATTATTTTGTTATTTTCCAAGAATAGAGTCATTGAATTGGTTACGAGTTTCTCAAGTATCTTACTCAGCGTGGGGAGAACAGATATCGGCCTGTAAATAGTAAAGATGGTTTGATCGCCCGAATTGAAAATTGGGGTCACCTTAGCAAATTTAAAAGCATCAGACACAGCACCAGTATTGAAGGATAAATTCATAATATGCGAAAGAGGAACTGAAACAGAATTTGTCACAAGCTTGACAAAAGACATAGGGATACCATCAAGGCCCAGTGAAGCAGATTTTAAGTTCGTGATCACATTATGAACATCAGCAGAATTGGTACTTTCAAAATTAAAGTTTTGGGGTATAGAAGGGCCCAAGTATTCATCAAAGCTCGGTAATACATCAGGAATATTATAACCCAAGTTCGAGGCTACAGTGCTGAAGTATTCGTTAAATTTATCTGCTATGGTTTGAGGATCAGTGTGTTCTTCACCATCAATAACAAAAGACTGGGATATTGAAATGGATTTTTCAAGTCGTTCTCTAGCTAATCTTGCATCTCAGCCAAGCTTTGTTCGTGACTGTTTATGTAAACATCATGAAGATACTGTATAACATCTATACATGGTTTATTCGATTTAATCACAGGTTACGAAAGAGTGCTAAAGACCTCGCACTCTACAATCGTACTTTGGTATCAGTGACATCTATCGCCAAATTTGAGAAACATTATGTGAAGTCAATTGGTTATGTTGCCTCATCGATCCAACTACAAAATCGTTTGTGGCGTTAATCGTAATCGTAGTGACGACTTTGCTTGTAATCGTCTCTCATGTCGTGAATTCGAAGTTATAGTAATCCTTTTCGCCTTTATTGGGTGGTATAGGTCTGAATATGCTGACCCGTTTCGAAAAATCCCTTTTATGCTGGCTATAGCTGGACTGCTTGCAAAGTATGGAATGCTTGGCTGTATCACGATTGAGCAAAATCGTGGGAAACTCTACAATTTGATTCCCTCCGAAAACGCAATTTGCACCAGTGGCAAATTGAAAGTCATCCTAATTTTTACCATTGTATTCAAACAAGGGTTTATCTTGACAAGAGAGCAACACTGAATCCTAATAAAATCTGAATGCATCTTTATAGCATTAAATAAAATGAATGTTGATTATTCCATAGATAAAACGCGTAAGCTAACTACATAGGAGAGTCATAATACAGCACACGTTGCTATTGGAGCGATATGCAAGCGGTTGAGAAAAATTGACGACGTCTGGCGACTAAAAAGCAACCATATGACTCTACAGCAAAGCACCTTTCGGCCCCTAACATTCATACCCGAGAATACGGTGGATCTCGGATGTAGCCTTAGTATCTCAGCCGCGCTTTTATTGCAGCTGTTCGTGTGGAGACATTGAAGTATCCACACGGCCCCTAGCATGTCTGCTCGCGCTGAATGTTCATCCCAAGTTTTAAGGCGAGTACCTATCACCAATCACATCTATGAGCGGTTTGGATCGTGTATTCTTATCCAGGGTCGGTCGTCCGATGTACCACGAGGTTGGAAGCTGCACTGACAAAATTAAACTTATTATGTTCAGAGTTTTAGGCCACAAAACGATCGTGACGTGGTTGTCCGATACCTCACGTCCTATGCGGAAACTCAATATACCAACAGTTTTCAAGAACACGTTTTCTAGAAGAGCAGCTTCCAGTTCGCAACTATGGTGATCGTAACTAGAATTTTATCCGTTCTGATTTTCCTCGAGTTTTGCACAGATTGATGATAGAACATTTCCAGTGGTACACTGTTAGGAAGAAATTTTGTCGATCAAAGTTCCATCGCAACGAACTTTTTTGGAAATTCAAAAACTTTTGCATTCATATCCAAGAATTTTGAAAATTTGAAAAAAATACGGATGAAATTTGACAAGACAAAATGTGTAGGGAAATATTTCGAACACATATATATATAAATGCGTTTTAATACGTTCATCTGCAAGTTAAGGCAACTATATGTATATATAGCCTCACATATGAATAAATGTATTATTGCTATCGAAAAGTCCATAAATGGACGAAACCGGTTTAGCAGTACAATATACAGTTTAGCTCAAAACTATACATTTTGTGTAGTTTTATTTCTTATAGATACACATATATTTCAAACCTCAGCAAAAGGTCGATAATTGTGTTCGTGCAAATACATCTGCTGCAACATGAAATACGAATGGTATAAAACACTGAATATGTAAGACATAAAAATGTGAAGTCTAATAGAGTTGTTAAAAACTAGAAGTAAATGTAGGTCTGCACAGCGTGTGCATAGATCTGCGAATAAAGCATTGAGAGGCGTCCAAGCACCACATGACCCGTGTCAAGTTTAATTTACTCAGTACGATATCGATCTATAATCGTATAAGGTATCTAATCCATCTCATAGCTCATTCTTGCCTTGCGGTTGTTTACGTCCATAGTCTGGAAACGAAATGTAATGAGACGTACAGATGCGGAAGTATAATGTAGAGTAGGCCTATGTAGTGTTGTGTATATGCCTGGTGGTACAAGCATTCTGTTGAAACTCGTGTTGAAAGAAAACAAGCACAATCAAATTTTTTTTGGCACATTGTCCCGCTATCAATATAAATTATCTTGCTGGATTATCTTCAAAAGTATATATATATATATATATTTAAGCTTTTTTGTGTGTTTGATCAGGAAAATTATGGGACGTTCCATACGGTACTGTATAAATTGTTCGATCAAGTCGAAAAGGTAAACAAATACTTGAGGGGGATTATTATAATATATATTCAATATGAAGACGTCTTGGTCTGGTTAATCTAAATTTGTGCAAATGTACCCCAAGCTGAGACAAATGCAACAGTTCTGACGAGAAGCATCAAAATACTGATTTAATAGAGTAGAGCTCTGTTAAAATCCCATGTTGTTTTACCGAAGTAATAATGAAACTGAATGTTAATTTTTTTTCTGTACCCTTCCGAGTGTTGTATGCAGGATGCTTACCTCAATCAGTATTAATATCAGATTGATTGGTCACGGTTGATGACGCACTAAACCACTCAGTGAGATATTAGAAGGTGCATTTCGGGGCAGTCCAGGAACAAGCATTCACATTGTTTTAGATATAAAGGAACCAATACATTGTAGGTGGCCGTGTGTAAAAGTTACCGAAGAGGTAGGAAAAAAGCATAACCTGGTTCCTGATTGGTCAATAAGTGGAGACCGGCCTGCTAGTTGGAAAATAGGGGATAAATTCGTAAATGATATTTGAAAATGTCACAGATCTCAAGTTCTGTTGATATTTCTCCAAGCCCTTTTTCGATTTCATTCTATGCAGGATTGTTTAAAGGTCAACCCAAACGATCTGAGGTCAAAAATATAAAAAAATAGTCCTTTCGATTCTGAAAAGAATGATATTTTTTCATAATTTTGTGCCGTCTGGTTGACGAGATAATGCGGTTTGAAAGGTGAAAATCGCTCTCCTGTCAATTCCAGCTGTGACGTCACGGAGGGACAGCCGTCTTGTATTCTCTATGTTAAAGCCTTATACCACAGCCATAAGTACATGTAGCTGCTGATTTATGGAGATTTTCGGAGTATCGGGGCATCATTTGTTAAATATGCCACGATGATGTGTGGTGGGAGGTTGCAGTTTTACTACAGATGACGGTGTTAGTATTCATTTGTGGCATAAAGACGAGAAAATCGCTGCAAATTGGACGAAATTTGTACGCAACACGAGGGTGTGGAAAGAGGGCCCGAGCCAGTACTCGTATAATTTGCTCAGCACATTTTGACAGAAAGACATCATTCGAGAATCTATACAGCGTAGCAGTTGAATTCGGGTACAAACCAAAACCAAAGAGAACAGCTATTCCAACTATCAAACCTAAGAACAATCAGAATGTGACGGCAAAGAAATCGGACAAGGAGAATCTACCACGGACATCGGCTGAACGAACCTTGCCTGCAAGCGAGGCCTCGGGCAGGGAGACGCTGTACATGCCCTATTCGCTCTCGCGTCCCCGATGAACGCCCAGAATGCTATCCATGATGTGGCATTTGTTGCTTGAGCACCTACAAGTTAGACTGGATGAGTCTCTATTTCATATGTACTATTTAATAATAATAAAATGATCTTCCATAAATATATATACGTTTGATAAGTAAATAAAAAAAAAAAAAAAAATAAAAGAAATGAAAAAATTATTTCAAGTATTTCTTAATAGGCAGAGTTACCTCCTTTGTTTCCCCTTTAAAATACATTATGAAACAGGGGCTGGGTCCAGTCTACCTACAAGTGTGAGAGTGCATGTAGATCAGACAACGACAAAGTCGTAGTGATCGGGCAAACCGGTCACCTTTTATTGTTTTTTTTCTCTGAACACCTATTGCTTCTGAACACCAATTGAAGTGAATGGCTGTAGATACAGAAGTGATAATAATAATTTCATAATCCTTTGTCATTTGAGATTGTGGGAATATCATTCGATTTCAATTTAATTGACATAATTTGTCGAAAATTGAGCAAACGTGAATGCCGATCCATCACGTCGTTTCGACACCCACTCACCACGGCTTACTTTTCGCCATGAATGTTCAAAGTTTTTTATCAAACTATATAATTCTGAAATTGGTATTTCATGGGGATTATGAGAAAATAAACAGAATTCAAATCGGACGTATATCAGTAGAGTTATCAACAGTTTACTGTCCATTCTGTCGAATCCCGGAGATTATCCCTTCGAAAAGGCCGTCTCGGTCAGTAACAACAACAACAAGACAAACGTGCGCGTTCTTTACATCACAGAATCGTTCTACATTCAATACAGTTTGAAATATATGGACATTTGGTCTTATAGATGACGATAATAAAGTTTCCAGTCAAGTTGCATACCAATCTGTATTCAACAAACGACCTCTCCGAATCCTGTCGTCGTCGAGTTCCACGTTGTCAGAATGGTTGTCACTGTCAGAATCGGAGCCGTACGGCTCAAATTGATAGGGCTGAATTCCGTCGTCGGTCTTCAAACAACTGTTATTTTGCCCGTCATCATCCTCCTCTATGTCTACTTCATCATCTTGGCCAAAAATATTTCATCTAAGGAGCAGATATCGCTCGAATCGACATCTGAATCGGAGCTCTGACTGCACTGGCTTTCCATGTTATCCGCTATTTTTTCTCAGGCAATTGCCCTACGTGACGTCATCAACCCAGCTGTGAAAGTGTGAAAAAGCCCACTTTGCTCCCATATTACGTGTGTTTCTGATCAGGTTAGAATTTTTTCAATATTTTTTTCATACAAAGTGAAGTATGAACTATGATTTTTAAGGATTTTTAGACCAAAAAAAATTCCGTTTGTGTTGACCTTTAAAGATGGCCGTATGGCAAGCCATTTCAGGTTTTATTCAGTATATGGTGATCTCATCAAACATTTGCTGATATCATGAAATCATTTACTGATATCATCAAATATTTGCTGAGATCAGCAAGTATATGTTGATATCATCAAATATTTAATGATATCACCAAAGGATTTGCTGATATCAATAAAGTATTGGCTGATATCAGCAAATCATTTGATGATATCAGCAAATACTTTATATTTCATGATATCATTAAATATGGCGAAAGGTCAAAGTAGGAACCATAACATGGAAGGTTCTCTATTCAGAATGACAATAAACTTCCTCGCAGCGCATGTTCCGTTTCACAGGCTCACTTCACTATTTCTGCCCCCACTAGCGAAGGCTGACCGTTACGTCCTGGCCATTAACCACTTTGGTGGACCTACCCCGCACATGAGTTTCTGTGTACATTCGACAGGACCCCCACCCCCGCCCGCAAGGTCAACATAGATATAACACAGAATTGAAAAGTGATCGGAATGTTCAACAAATAGCGCTTGAGATCATGCTGAGTTTACAGTGGACATGCTTAGATAAATAACGTCACACATTGTTTCAATCTGTACTGGTGTGGAGGTTAAGGATAACCGGTGGCTACGAGTGTCCGGCTCCTATCTTCTAACCCAGCTAGGACACATTTCTCTACATCGGGAACAAGTGCACGTTTTCAGCAATATAAAAGGGTATGAAAAGGGACACTAATCACCAGGACATTCTTATCCATCACACCGGCTTTAGGGCTATTTGATTACACAAGTACCCACATCATTAAAACATCAAAAGAAGCCATATGGCTTCGTTGAAGCTTGGCTAGTTCTGTCTTCATCGTAATACGGATCAGTAAAGAGTCATAGAGATTAATCGGTTCTGCCTTAATATAGCATGTTCCATGGTGGCCGGCTTTCCCGAAATCATTGCAATTCCTCTTTCGTCTCACCCCCTTTGTTCTCAAATGCTCATGTAATGAATTTGTGTATACATGTCAATAACTCACGATGGAAAAGTTTATCTTCCCTACTGTCTATTTATCCGAGTACCCTTATATTCACGATTCTATTTGTCATTTATTAGTATAGTTTGGCGTATGGTATATATTGGAGGTTTGATAGCGGCGGCTATTAAATATATTCCCTACATCACGCAAACCACTGTAGTTGCGTTTTATTGTTATTGCCCGATTCTTTAAGTAATAAATAGTGCGTGTGCTTTGTCGGTAAATAGCTTTACCAGTAAATATAAAAATTTATCAAACAACAGGACGAGATGGGAGAAGGCATTAACATTTAGGCTAATATATTTCAAACCTATACAAAGTTCGATGATTGCGTTCTTGAAAATACAGCTGCTATAACATGGACCAGGAATGATATAAAACACTGAATATGCGAGGCATATAAATTGCTGCTAACTAAGAGTGATGGTAGATCTTCGTAGCTAGTGCGTAGATATGACAATTAATGAAGCACTGAGAGGCGTCCAAGCACCACATGACCCTTGTCAAGTTGTATTTTTCTAAGTATCATATCGATCTGCAAACTTATAAGGTATCTAATCTATCTCAGAGCTCATTTGCCCAGAGGCTGTTTACTTCGCTCTCCAAAAACAGCTTGGTACATCCTTGATTGAAATGTAATGGAACGTACAGTTCCAGAAGGGTAATGTAGGCCTATTTAGTGTTATATATATGCCTGGTGAGACTGAGACTTGTGTCAAAAGGAAACCCAACACAATTTTGTGTGTACACTGTCTCTCTAATCTCTGCAAAGGTATACACATTTGAATTTGTGTGTTTGTATGATCTTGAAAATTATTGAAGACGAAAATGTGAATAAACGCATTTTGGAGGATTGCGTAAATATATTCAATATCCAAGGCCTGGTTAAGCTAAGTTTTGGCAAATGTACCCCAATTTGAGACAAATGCAACCGTTTAGACGAGAAACATCAAAATACTGATTCAGCGAAGTAGAGCTCCCGTGTCCAAAACCCATGCAGTTCCTTATAAAATTGTTATTGAAACAAAAATGTTAAAATTGTCCTGCACCGTTCCGAGTCTTGAATGCAGGCTTCTTGCCTCAATCAATGTTAATATCAGAATTATTGTTTGGATGAGACAGCGAACCACGCGCTCTGAGATATTAGAAAGTGTATTTCGGGACAGTCCAAGAACATGCATTCACAGGGTTTTAATACATTCGTCCTCGCCATATTACGCTGCACATTCTTATGTCCCAAGTAAACAGGTATTTAAAGGCCCCCCATGGCTCTGTCTAGAAATCCAACACTAATTCCAGGAGATGACAAAACAGCAATTTTCCCCCAGCGGCCAATGCTGGACGTTTCATCTGCGAAAAACATCACGAAAATCGATGGCGAACCAGCTCCTTGATTAATTAATTCGGATGAAAGAATTGAATACATTTTACACAAATTTAACGAGAGATCCTGAAGGATCTTGGCGCCAACCATTGTCCGATAATTGTAAGCTAATGACAAGAGGATCTTTTTGTCCATTGTTACTAGGAACAAGCAATTGATTTGTAATTTTGTTTACAGAATTTCGATTCTGAGCGAAAAAGATCGAAAAAGGGACACTGGAAAACACCAAGATATCTTTCTGAGTTTCAGGAGTTTCAAGATTTCTAGAAACTGTACTTATGTCGGTTGTTATAGTACACGACTACAAGTTAGTGTGAAAGTGAATGTACATGTACAGAGGATCCTTCGTCTTCGTTTTGTAGTATCTTTTTATTTTATTTTTGCACGTGTCATCATTGGGTACTGAAAGCGAAGACAAATATCTCTTTGACACTTTGGCATGAGCTATGAAACATACTTAAGATTTTATAATTAGGAACGAATGCTAATTCTGTTCTGTTTACTGGGCTAGTTTGAGACATATCTTTTAAGATACCATGCTCGAAAATAATAAGATGGTACAATACTTAATACTGAAGGGATCCGGTCCGCGCAGTAAATTTGAAACTTCGAAAGTGTCTGAATCCTGATTATCTACATTGGATCGAAACATGCAGTAGTCTATAGTTGTCGAGTTGTGATGTTGTCTCACAAGAGTGACGTCCCTTCATGTAGCCGACCCCCGGCAGACGAAAGGGTGGGGCAGTTCATTTGCAAACTGCATGGACTAAAGAAAACTCAAAGAAATACTTTTTAATTCCGAATTATTTGAACGCCTTGATATGGAAGGTGAAGGTACGGATATTCTCTATAGTCAATATATAGAATATGCCCCACCGTTTCATCCGCCGACACTTTTGATGCAACGTCATAACTCCGAAATACCATATTAATTTGAAGCGTAACTTGGATTTTCGAATCTGACCAAAAAACGTACTTTGCACAACTAGACCCCAAGGGGAACCTATGTACCAAATTTGAGAAAGATCCCAGCAGTACTTCCTGAGGAATCACAAAGTTACATGAGGAAATCCAAGATGGCTGCCTGGTGGCCATATTGGATTTTCGAATCGGACCAGAAAAGGTATCTTGCACAACTAGACCCCAAGGGGAACCTGTGTACCAAATTTGAGAAAGATCCATGCAGTTCTGCCTGAGAAATGACGATAACAATGTTTCATGGGGAAATCCAAGATGGCTGCCTGGTGGCCATATTGGATTTTCGAATCGTACCAGAAAAGGTATCTTGCACAACTAGACTCCAAGGGGAACCTGTGTACCAAATTCCAGAAAGATCCATGAAGTTGGTCCTAAGAAATCGCGATAACAAGGTTTCATGAGGAAATCCAAGATGGCTGCCTGGTGGCCATATTGGATTTTCGAATCGGACCAGAAAAGGTATCTTGCACAACTAGACCCCAAGGGGAATCTGTGTACCAAATTTGAGAAAGATCCAGGGAGTAGTTCCTGAGAAATGACGATAACAATGTTTCATGGGGAAATCCAAGATGGCTGCCTGGTGGCCATATTGGATTTCCGAATCGGACCAGAAAAGGTATCTTGCACAACTAGACTCCAAGGGGAACCTGTGTACCAAATTCGAGAAAGATCCATGAAGTTGGTCCTAAGAAATCGCGATAACAAGGTTTCATGAGGAAATCCAAGATGGCTGCCTGGTGGCCATATTGGATTTTCGAATCGGACCAGAAAAGGTATCTTGCACAACTAAACCCCAAGGGGAACCCGTGTACCAAATTTGGGAAAGATCCATGCTGTAGTTCCTGAGAAATCGTGATAACAAAGTTTCATGGGGAAATCCAAGATGGCCGCCTGGTGGCCATATTGGATTTTTGAATCGGACCAGAAAAGGTATCTTGCACATCTAGACCCCAAGGGGAACCTGTGTACCAAATTTGAAAAAGATCCATAGAGTAGTTCCTGAGAAATCGCGATAACAAGGTTTCATGGGGAAATCCAAGATGGCTGCCTGGTGGCCATATTGGATTGTCGAATCGGACCAGAAAAGGTATCTTGCACAACTAGACCCCAAGGGGAACCTGTGTACCAAATTTGAGAAAGATCCATAAAGTAGTTCCTGAGAAATTGCGATAACAAGGTTTCATGGGGAAATCCAAGATGGCCGCCTTGTGGCCATATTGGATTTTCGAATCGGACCAGAAAACGTATCTTGCACAACTAGACCCCAAGGGGAACCTGTGTACCAAATTTGAGAAAGATCCATAAAGCAGTTCCTGAGAAAATGCCGAAAACAAGAAATTGTTTACGGACGGACGACGGACGGACGGACGGACGGACGACGGACCACGGACTAAAAGCGATTTGAACAGCCCACCATCTGGTGATGGTGGGCTAATAACGTTCTTCCCCGCGATCGAATAGCATTTTGAGATTGATGATAGTAATAACAGATGAGCCTCTAATGCCATGTGCGGTAGATAAACGACAGGAAAGATGTCGTGTGCTTAGTGGCCCTGTGTGGAGTCGGTCGAGAGGAGACCAAACAACACATGATTTCGATCAAGACTAGGTAAGGTAATATTGACGTTCAAATAAACAACCTGTCCTCTTACATAATTGACTCCTTGCTACGTATACCGCCTTCCAGTCATGGAGATCTACACAATCAAATCTTTCTAATGATTTGACAGTTCATTTGTTCCTTCAGCGGCTATCAACGACTGTTTGACTATCTGTTTTAAAATGTTATTTTTAAGGAAACAAACATTCCTATGCACATGCGAGTACCACAAGTCGCGAGTGTATCTCGAACGAATTTAGAAACGCTTCCTAAACGCGTCCTTAGATTGGCGAATGAGTTTTGTTGGTTGACGTCGGTTAAGCACCTTATATCCTCGTCAAGAAACTCTCTCAATTGAAGAAATATTCAGACTGAATCCTGTAAACACCTACCCTATCTTTACGCTATCAGTTTCTTGTTAATACCACATTCCGATTATTAGACAGATTCACAACCTTACAAGGTATCTAATCAATTTGAGAGTTTCTCCCGCGGCTGTTGACGTGTATTTTGATTGACGTTTTTTTTACATGCAACCAGTATCCCTCGTAGCATGAAAAGGGACGCCATGAACACTACTACCAGAAGACTATTCTGTGAAGTCATGTGACGCAGTCAGTATGTCGGCACCTCTTCCCACTTCCCTTATATGTGTTGTAATTTTTTCCTGTATATGGCGAGATTCTGCTGGTGGACGTTTCGTCCCCGAGGCCCGCCCCCTGTACAGACCTTTTGGTCTTTGATATATGTTGGCACTTGTGGGAAGTTGATGCTGGGTCGACATCGGGCCTTACAGACTAGTCTTTTGTGTTAAATGCCGTCATTTACATCTGACGACGATACAGCTCACCAATCTCCAATGTACGAGTTGTCACAGCGAAACAGCTAACCAATTACCAGTATACGAGTTGTCAGAGCATTTCCATCATAGCTCTCTAGATTTGTATTTAATACCGCTTATGCCGGTGCTAGGGGCCGTGTGGTCATATCATCCAAGTTGCCACATGAACAGGTACAATAAAAGCGTACCTGAGATACAACACACATCACGAATCGTTAGATTCTTGGTATGTGCTTTAGAATAGGTTAACCAGAAGACTATTCTGTGAAGTCATGTGACGCAGTCAGTATGTCGGCACCTCTTCCCACTTCCCTTATATGTGTTGTAATTTTTCCTGTATATGGCGAGATTCTGCTGGTGGACGTTTCGTCCCCGAGGCCCGCCCCCTGTACAGACCTTTTGGTCTTTGATATATGTTGGCATTTGTGGGAAGTTGATGCTGGGTCGACATCGGGCCTTACAGACTAGTCTTTTGTGTTAAATGCCGTCATTTACATCTGACGACGATACAGCTCACCAATCTCCAATGTACGAGTTGTCACAGCGAAACAGCTAACCAATTACCAGTATACGAGTTGTCAGAGCATTTCCATCATAGCTCTCTAGATTTGTATCTAATACCGCTTATGCCGGTGCTAGGGCCGTGTGGTCATATCATCCAAGTTGCTACATGAACAGTACAATAAAAGCGTACCTGAGATACAACACATCACGAATCGTTAGATTCTTGGTATGCTTTAGAATAGGTTAACCAGGAGACTATTCTGTGAAGTCATGTGACGCAGTCAGTATGTCGGCACCTCTTCCCACTTCCCTTATATGTGTTGTAATTTTTTCCTGTATATAGCGAGATTCTGCTGGTGGACGTTTCGTCCCCGAGGCCCGCACCCTGTACAGACCTTTTGGTCTTTGATATATGTTGGCACTTGTGGAAAGTTGATGCTGGGTCGACATCGGGCCTTACAGACTAGTCTTTTGTGTTAAATGCCGTCATTTACATCTGACGACGATACAGCTCACCAATCTCCAATGTACGAGTTATCACAGCGAAACAGCTAACCAATTACCAGTATAATGAGTTGTCAGAGCATTTCCATCATAGCCTTCTAGATTTGTATTTACTACCGCTTATGCCGGTGCTAGGGGCCGTGTGGTCATATCATCCAAGTTGTTGCACATGAACAGGTACAATAAAAGTACCTGAGATAACACACATCACGAATCGTTAGATTCTTGGTATGTGCTTTAGAATAGGTTAACCAGAAGACTATTCTTGTGAAGTCGTGGACGCAGTCAGTATGTCGGCACCTCTTCCCACTTCCCTTATATGTGTTGTAATTCTTCCTGTATATGGCGAGATTCTGCTGGTGGACGTTTCGTCCCCGAGGACCGCCCCCTATACAGAGCTTTTGGTCTTTAATATATGTTGGCATTAGTGAGTAGTTGATGCTGGGTCGACATCCGGCCTTACATACTATTCCTTCGTGTTAAATGCCATCATTTACATCTGACGACGATACAGCACACCAATCCCCAATGTACGAGTTGTCATAGCGAAACAGCTAACCAATTACCAGTATACGAGTTGTCAGAGCATTTGCCATCATAGCTCTCTAGATTTGTATCTAATACCGCTTATGCCGGTGATAGGGACCGTGTGGTCATATCATCCAAGTTGCCACATGAACAGGTACAATAAAAGCGTACCTGAGATACAACACATATCACGAATCGTTAGATTCTTGGTATATGCTTTAGAATAGGTTAACCAGAAGACTATTCTGTGAAGTCATGTGACGCAGTCAGTATGTCGGCACCTCTTCCCACTTCCCTTATATGTGTTGTATTTTTTTCCTGTATATGACGAGATTCTGCTGGTGGACGTTTCGTCCCCGAAGCCCGCCCCCTGTAGAGACCTTTTGGTCTTTGATATATGTTGGCATTTGTGGGAAGTTGATGCTGGGTCGACATCGGGCCTTACAGACTAGTCTTTTGTGTTAAATGCCGTCATTACATCTGACGACGATACAGCTCACCAGTCTCCAATGTACGACTTGTCACAGCTAAACAGCTCACCAATTACCAGTATACGAGTTGCCAGAGCATTTCCATCATAGCTCTCTAGATTTGTATCTAATACCGCTTATGCCGGTGCTAGGGGCCGTGTTGTCATATTATCCAAGTTGCCACATGAACAGGTACAATAAAAGCGTACCAGAAGACTATTCTGTGAAGTCCTGTGACGCAGTCAGTATGTCGGCACCTCTTCCCACTTCCCTTATATGTGTTGTAATTTTTTCCTGTATATGGCGAGATTCTGCTGGTGGACGTTTCGTATCCGAGGCCCTCCCCATGTACAGACCTTTTGGTCTTTGATATATGTTGGCATTTGTGGGAAGTTGATGCTGGGTCGACATCGGGCCTTTCAGACTAGTCTTTCGTGTTAAATGCCGTCATTTATATCTTACGACGATACAGCTCACCAATCTCCAATCTACGAGTTGTCACAGCGAAACAGCTCACCAATTACCAGTATACGAGTTGTCAGAGCATATCCATCATAGCTCTCTAGATTTGTATCTAATACCGCTTATGCCGGTGCTAGGGACCGTGTGGTCATATCATCCAAGTTGCCACATGAACAGGTACAATAAAAGCGTACCTGAGATATAACACATATCACGAATCGTTAGATTCTTGGTATGTGCTTTAGAATAGGTTAACCAGAAGACTATTCTGTGAAGTCATGTGACGCAGTCAGTATGTCGGCACCTCTTCCCACTTCCCTTATATGTGTTGTAATTTTTTCCTGTATATGGCGAGATTCTGCTGGTGGACGTTTCGTCCCCGAGGCCCGCCCCCCTGTACAGACCTTACGGTCTTTGATATATGTTGGTATTTGTGGGAAATTGATGCTGGGTCGACATCGGGCCTTACAGACTAGTCGTTTGTGTTAAATGCCGTCATATACATCTTACGACGATACAACTCACCAATCTCCAATGTACGAGTTGCCACAGCGAAAAAGCTCACCAATTACCAGTATACGAGTTGTCAGAGCATTTCCATCATAGCTCTCTAGATTTGTATCTAATACCGCTTATGCCGGTGATAGCGACCGTGTGGTCATATCATCCAAGTTGCCACATGAACAGGTACAATAAAAGCGTACCTGAGATACAACACATATCACGAATCGATAGGTTCTTGGTATGTGCTTTAGAATAGGTTAACCAGAAGACTATTCTGTGAAGTCCTGTGACGCAGTCAGTATATCGGCACTTCTTCCCACTTCCCCTATATGTGTTGTAATTTTTTCCTGTATATGGCGAGATTCTGCTGGTGGACGTTTCGTCTCCGAGGCCCTCCCCCTGTACAGACTTTTTGGTCTTGGATATATGTTGGTATTTGTGGGAAGTTGATGCTGGGTCGACATCGGGCCTTACAGACTAGTCTTTTGTGTTAAATGCCGTCATTTACATCGTACGACGATACAACTCACCAATCTCCAATGTACGAGTTGTCACAGCGAAACAGCTCACCAGTTACAGTATACGAGTTGTCAGAGCATTTCCATCATAGCTCTCTAGATTTGTATCTAATACCGCTTATGCCGGTGATAGCGACCGTGTGGTCATATCATCCAAGTTGCCACATGAACAGGTACAATAAAAGCGTACCTGAGAAAGAACACATATCACGAATCGTTAGATTCTTTTTATTTGCTTTAAAATAGGCTAACCAGAAGACTATTCTGTGAAGCCCTGTGATGCAGTCAGTATGTCGGCACCTCTTCCCACTTCCCTTCTATGTGTTGTATTTTTTTTCTGTAGATGGCGAGATTCTGCTGGTGGACGTTTCGTCCCCAAGGGCCGCCCCCTATATAGACCTTTTGGTCTTTAATATATGTTGGCATTTGTGGGAAGTTGATGCTGGGTCGACATCGGGCCTTACAGACTAGTCTTTTGTGTTAAATGCCGTCATTTACATCTGACGACGATACAGCTCACCAGTCTCCAATGTACGACTTGTCACAGCGAAACAGCTCACCAATTACCAGTATACGAGTTGTCAGAGCATTTCCATCATAGCTCTAGATTTGTATCTAATACCGCTTATGCCGGTGCTAGGGGCCGTGTGGTCATATTATCCAAGTTGCCACATGAACAGGTACAATAAAAGCGTACCTGAGATACGACACATATCACGAATCGTTAGATTCTTGGTATGTGCTTTAGAATAGGTTAACCAGAAGAGTATTCTGTGAAGTCCTGTGACGCAGTCAGTATGTCGGCACCTCTTCCCACTTCCCTTATATGTGTTGTAATTTTTTCCTGTATATGACGAGATTCTGCTGGTGGACGTTTCGTCCCCGAAGCCCGCCCCCTGTAGAGACCTTTTGGTCTTTGATATATGTTGGCATTTGTGGGAAGTTGATGCTGGGTCGACATCGGGCCTTACAGACTAGTCTTTTGTGTTAAATGCCGTCATTACATCTGACGACGATACAGCTCACCAGTCTCCAATGTACGACTTGTCACAGCTAAACAGCTCACCAATTACCAGTATACGAGTTGCCAGAGCATTTCCATCATAGCTCTCTAGATTTGTATCTAATACCGCTTATGCCGGTGCTAGGGGCCGTGTGGTCATATCATCCAAGTTGCCACATGAACAGGTACAATAAAAGCGTACCTGAGATACAACACATACCACGAATCGTTAGATTCTTGGTGTGTGCTTTAGAATAGGTTAACCAGAAGACTATTCTGTGAAGTCCTGTGACGCAGTCAGTATGTCGGCACCTCTTCCCACTTCCCTTATATGTGTTGTAATTTTTTCCTGTATATGGCGAGATTCTGCTGGTGGACGTTTCGTCCCCGAGGCCCGCCCCCTTGTACAGACCTTACGGTCTTTGATATATGTTGGTATTTGTGGGAAATTGATGCTGGGTCGACATCGGGCCTTACAGACTAGTCGTTTGTGTTAAATGCCGTCATATACATCTTACGACGATACAACTCACCAATCTCCAATGTACGAGTTGTCACAGCGAAACAGCTCACCAATTACCAGTATACGAGTTGTCAGAGCATTTCCATCATAGCTCTCTAGATTTGTATCTAATACCGCTTATGCCGGTGCTAGGGGCCGTGTGGTCATATCATCCAAGTTGCCACATGAACTTGTACAATAAAAGCGTACCTGAGATAAAACACATATCACGAATCGTTAGATTCTTAATATGTGCTTTAAAATAGGCTAACCAGAAGACTATTCTGTGAAGCCCTGTGACGCAGTCAGTATGTCGGCACCTCCTTCAACTTCCCTTATATGTGTTGTAATTTTTTCCTGTATATGGCGAGATTCTGCTGGTGGACGTTTCGTCCCCGAGGACCGCCCCCTATACAGAGCTTTTTGGTCTTTAATATATGTTGGCATTTGTGGGAAGTTGATGCTGGGTCGACATCGGGCTTTACAGACTAGTCTTTTGTGTTAAATGGCGTCATTTACATCTGACGACGATACAGCTCACCAGTCTCCAATGTACGACTTGTCACAGCGAAACAGCTCACCAATTACCAGTATACGAGTTGTCAGAGCATTTCCATCATAGCTCTAGATTTGTATCTAATACCGCTTATGCCGGTGCTAGGGGCCGTGTGGTCATATTATCCAAGTTGCCACATGAACAGGTACAATAAAAGCGTACCTGAGATACGACACATATCACGAATCGTTAGATTCTTGGTATGTGCTTTAGAATAGGTTAACCAGAAGAGTATTCTGTGAAGTCCTGTGACGCAGTCAGTATGTCGGCACCTCTTCCCACTTCCCTTATATGTGTTGTAATTTTTTCCTGTATATGACGAGATTCTGCTGGTGGACGTTTCGTCCCCGAGGCCCGCCCCCTGTAGAGACCTTTTGGTCTTTGATATATGTTGGCATTTGTGGGAAGTTGATGCTGGGTCGACATTGGGCCTTACAGACTAGTCTTTTGTGTTAAATGCTGTCATTTACATCTGACGACGATACAGCTCACCAGTCTCCAATGTACGACTTGTCACAGCTAAACAGCTCACCAATTACCAGTATACGAGTTGCCAGAGCATTTCCATCATAGCTCTCTAGATTTGTATCTAATACCGCTTATGCCGGTGCTAGGGACCGTGTGGTCATATCATCCAAGTTGCCACATGAACAGGTACAATAAAAGCGTACCTGAGATATAACACATGTCACGAATCGTTAGATTCTTGGTATGTGCTTTAGAATAGGTTAACCAGAAGACTATTCTGTGAAGTCCTGTGACGCAGTCAGTATGTCGGCACCTCTTCCCACTTCCCTTATATGTGTTGTAATTTTTTCCTGTATATGGCGAGATTCTGCTGGTGGACGTTTCGTCTCCGAGGCCCGCCCCCTTGTACAGACCTTACGGTCTTTGATATATGTTGGTATTTGTGGGAAATTGATGCTGGGTCGACATCGGGCCTTACAGACTAGTCGTTTGTGTTAAATGCCGTCATATACATCTTACGACGATACAACTCACCAATCTCCAATGTACGAGTTGTCACAGCGAAACAGCTCACCAATTACCAGTATACGAGTTGTCAGAGCATTTCCATCATAGCTCTCTAGATTTGTATCTAATACCGATTATGCCGGTGATAGCGACCGTGTGGTCATATCATCCAAGTTGCCACATGAACAGGTACAATAAAAGCGTACCAGAAGACTATTCTGCGAAGTCCTGTGACGCAGTCAGTATGTCGGCACCTCTTCCCACTTCCCTTATATGTGTTGTATTTTTTTCCTGTATATGGCGAGATTCTGCTGGTGGACGTTTCGTATCCGAGGCCCGCCCCATGTACAGACCTTTTGGTCTTTGATATATGTTGGCATTTGTGGGAAGTTGATGCTGGGTCGACATCGGGCCTTTCAGACTAGTCTTTTGTGTTAAATGCCGTCATTTATATCTTACGACGATACAGCTCACCAATCTCCAATGTACGAGTTGTCACAGCGAAACAGCTCACCAATTACCAGTATGCGAGTTGTCAGAGCATATCCATCATAGCTCTCTAGATTTGTATCTAATACCGCTTATGCCGGTGCTAGGGACCGTGTGGTCATATCATCCAAGTTGCCACATGAACAGGTACAATAAAAGCGTACCTGAGATATAACACATGTCACGAATCGTTAGATTCTTGGTATGTGCTTTAGAATAGGTTAACCAGAAGACTATTCTGTGAAGTCCTGTGACGCAGTCAGTATGTCGGCACCTCTTCCCACTTCCCTTATATGTGTTGTATTTTTTTTCTGTATATGGCGAGATTCTGCTGGTGGACGTTTCGTCCCCGAGGCCCGCCCCCTTGTACAGACCTTACGGTCTTTGATATATGTTGGTATTTGTGGGAAATTGATGCTGGGTCGACATCGGGCCTTACAGACTAGTCGTTTGTGTTAAATGCCGTCATATACATCTTACGACGATACAACTCACCAATCTCCAATGTACGAGTTGTCACAGCGAAACAGCTCACCAATTACCAGTATACGAGTTGTCAGAGCATTTCCATCATAGCTCTCTAGATTTGTATCTAATATCGATTATGCCGGTGATAGCGACCGTGTGGTCATATCATCCAAGTTGCCACATGAACAGGTACAATAAAAGCGTACCTGAGATACAACACATATCACGAATCGCTAGGTTCTTGGTATGTGCTTTAGAATAGGTTAACCAGAAGACTATTCTGTGAAGTCCTGTGACGCAGTCAGTATATCGGCACTTCTTCCCACTTCCCCTATATGTGTTGTAATTTTTTCCTGTATATGGCGAGATTCTGCTGGTGGACGTTTCGTCTCCGAGGCCCTCCCCCTGTACAGACTTTTTGGTCTTGGATATATGTTGGTATTTGTGGGAAGTTGATGCTGGGTCGACATCGGGCCTTACAGACTAGTCTTTTGTGTTAAATGCCGTCATTTACATCTTACGACGATACAACTCACCAATCTCCAATGTACGAGTTGTCACAGCGAAACAGCTCACCAATTACAGTATACGAGTTGTCAGAGCATTTCCATCATAGCTCTCTAGATTTGTATCTAATACCGCTTATGCCGGTGATAGCGACCGTGTGGTCATATCATCCAAGTTGCCACATGAACAGGTACAATAAAAGCGTACCTGAGAAAGAACACATATCACGAATCGTTAGATTCTTTTTATTTGCTTTAAAATAGGCTAACCAGAAGACTATTCTGTGAAGCCCTGTGACGCAGTCAGTATGTCGGCACCTCTTCCCACTTCCCTTCTATGTGTTGTATTTTTTTCTGTAGATGGCGAGATTCTGCTGGTGGACGTTTCGTCCCCAAGGGCCGCCCCCTATACAGACGTTTTGGTCTTTAATATATGTTGGCATTTGTGGGAAGTTGATGCTGGGTCGACATCAGGCCTTACAGACTAGTCTTTTGTGTTAAATGCCGTCATTTACATCTGACGACGATACAGCTCACCAGTCTCCAATGTACGACTTGTCACAGCAAACAGCTCACCAATTACCAGTATACGAGTTGTCAGAGCATTTCCGGTGCTAGGGGCCGTGTGGTCATATCATCCAAGTTGGCTCATGAACAGGTACAATGAAAGCGTACCTGAGATACAACACATATCACGAATAGTTAGATTCTTGATATGTGCTTTAAAATAGGCTAACCAGAAGACTATTCTGTGAAGCCCTGTGACGCAGTCAGTATGTCGGCACCTCTTCCCACTTCCCTTCTATGTGTTGTAATTTTTTTCTGTAGATGGCGAGATTCTGCTGGTGGACGTTTCGTCCCCAAGGCCCGCCCCCTATACAGACCTTTTGGTCTTTAATATATGTTGGCATTTGTGGGAAGTTGATGCTGGGTCGATATCCGGCCTTACAGACTATTATTTTGTGTTAAATGCCATCATTTACATCTGACGACGATACAGCTCACCAATCTCCAATGTACGAGTTGTCACAGCGTAACAGCTCACCAATTATCAGTATACGAGTTGTCAGAGCATTTCCATCATAGCTCTCTAGATTTGTATCTAATACCGCTTATGCCGGTGATAGGGGCCGTGTGGTCATATCCAAGTTGCCACATGAACAGGTACAATAAAAGCGTACCTGAGATACAACACATATCACGAATCGTTAGATTCTTGATATGTGCTTTAAAATAGGTTAACCAGAAGACTATTCTGTGAAGCCCTGTGACGCAGTCAGTATGTCGGCACCTCTTCTCACTTCCCTTCTATGTGTTGTAATTTTTTTCTGTAGATGACGAGATTCTGCTGGTGGACGTTTCGTCCCCAAGGCCCGCCCCCTATACAGACCTTTTGGTCTTTAATATATGTTGGCATTTGTGGGAAGTTGATGCTGGGTCGATATCCGGCCTTACAGACTATTATTTTGTGTTAAATGGCATCATTTACATCTGACGACGATACAGCTCACCAATCTCCAATGTACGAGTTGTCACAGCGAAACAGCTCACCAATTACCAGTATACGAGTTGTCAGAGCATATCCATCATAGCTCTCTAGATTTGTATCTAATACCGCTTATGCCGGTGCTAGGGACCGTGTGGTCATATCATCGAAGTTGCCACATGAACAGGTACAATAACAGCGTACCTGAGATACAACACATATTACCAAATCGTTAGATTCTTGGTATGTGCTTTAGAATAGGTTAACCAGAAGACTATTCTGTGAAGTCCTGTGACGCAGTCAGTATGTCGGCACCTCTTCCCACTTCCCTTATATGTGTTGTAATTTTTTCCTGTATATGGCGAGATTCTGCTGGTGGACGTTTCGTCCCCGAGCCCCGCCCCCCTGTACAGACCTTACGTTCTTTGATATATGTTGGTATTTGTGGGAAGTTGATGCTGGGTCGACATCGGGCCTTACAGACTAGTCTGTTGTGTTAAATGCCGTCATTTACATCTTACGACGATACAACTCACCAATCTCCAATGTACGAGTTGTCACAGCGAAACAGCTCACCAATTACCAGTATACGAGTTGTCAGAGCATTTCCATCATAGCTCTCTAGATTTGTATCTAATACCGCTTATGCCGGTGATAGCGACCGTGTGGTCATATCATCCAAGTTGCCACATGGACAGGTACAATAAAAGCGTACCTGAGATACAACACATATCACGAATCGCTAGGTTCTTGGTATGTGCTTTAGAATAGGTTAACCAGAAGACTATTCTGTGAAGTCTTGTGACGCAGTCAGTATGTCGGCACTTCTTCCCACTTCCCCTATATGTGTTGTAATTTTTTCCTGTATATGGCGAGATTCTGCTGGTGGACGTTTCGTCTCCGAGACCCGCCCCTTGTACAGACGTTTTGGTCTTTGATATATGTTGGCATTTGTGGGAAGTTGATGCTGGGTCGACATCGGGCCTTTCAGACTAGTCTTTCGTGTTAAATGCCGTCATTTATATCTTACGACGATACAGCTCACCAATCTCCAATCTACGAGTTGTCACAGCGAAACAGCTCACCAATTACCAGTATACGAGTTGTCAGAGCATATCCATCATAGCTCTCTAGATTTGTATCTAATACCGCTTATGCCGGTGCTAGGGACCGTGTGGTCATATCATCCAAGTTGCCACATGAACAGGTACAATAACAGCGTACCTGAGATACAACACATATTACCAAATCGTTAGATTCTTGGTATGTGCTTTAGAATAGGTTAACCAGAAGACTATTCTGTGAAGTCCTGTGACGCAGTCAGTATGTCGGCACCTCTTCCCACTTCCCTTATATGTGTTGTAATTTTTTCCTGTATATGGCGAGATTCTGCTGGTGGACGTTTCGTCACCGAGGCCCGCCCCCCTGTACAGACCTTACGTTCTTTGATATATGTTGGTATTTGTGGGAAGTTGATGCTGGGTCGACATCGGGCCTTACAGACTAGTCTGTTGTGTTAAATGCCGTCATTTACATCTTACGACGATACAACTCACCAATCTCCAATGTACGAGTTGTCACAGCGAAACAGCTCACCAATTACCAGTATACGAGTTGTCAGAGCATTTCCATCATAGCTCTCTAGATTTGTATCTAATACCGCTTATGCCGGTGATAGCGACCGTGTGGTCATATCATCCAAGTTGCCACATGGACAGGTACAATAAAAGCGTACCTGAGATACAACACATATCACGAATCGCTAGGTTCTTGGTATGTGCTTTTGAATAGGTTAACCAGAAGACTATTCTGTGAAGTCCTGTGACGCAGTCAGTATGTCGGCACTTCTTCCCACTTCCCCTATATGTGTTGTAATTTTTTCCTGTATATGGCGAGATTCTGCTGGTGGACGTTTCGTCTCCGAGACCCGCCCCCTGTACAGACGTTTTGGTCTTTGATATATGTTGGCATTTGTGGGAAGTTGATGCTGGGTCGACATCGGGCCTTTCAGACTAGTCTTTCGTGTTAAATGCCGTCATTTATATCTTACGACGATACAGCTCACCAATCTCCAATCTACGAGTTGTCACAGCGAAACAGCTCACCAATTACCAGTATACGAGTTGTCAGAGCATATCCATCATAGCTCTCTAGATTTGTATCTAATACCGCTTATGCCGGTGCTAGGGGCCGTGTGGTCATATCATCCAAGTTGCCACATGAACAGGTACAATAAAAGCGTACCTGAGATACAACACATATCACGAATCGTTAGATTCTTGGTATGTGCTTTAGAATAGGTTAACCAGAAGACTATTCTGTGAAGTCATGTGACGCAGTCAGTATGTCGGCACCTCTTCCCACTTCCCTTATATGTGTTGTAATTTTTTCCTGTATATGGCGAGATTCTGCTGGTGGACGTTTCGTCCCCGAGGCCCGCCCCCCTGTACAGACCTTACGGTCTTTGATATATGTTGGTATTTGTGGGAAGTTGATGCTGGGTCGACATCGGGCCTTACAGACTAGTCTGTTGTGTTAAATGCCGTCATTTACATCTTACGACGATACAACTCACCAATCTCCAATGTACGAGTTGTCACAGCGAAACAGCTCACCAATTACCAGTATACGAGTTGTCAGAGCATTTCCATCATCGCTCTCTAGATTTGTATCTAATACCGCTTATGCCGGTGATAGCGACCGTGTGGTCATATCATCCAAGTTGCCACATGAACAGGTACAATAAAAGCGTACCTGAGATACAACACATATCACGAATCGCTAGGTTCTTGGTATGTGCTTTAGAATAGGTTAACCAGAAGACTATTCTGTGAAGTCCTGTGACGCAGTCAGTATGTCAGCACTTCTTTCCACTTCCCCTATATGTGTTGTAATTTTTTCCTGTATATGGCGAGATTCTGCTGGTGGACGTTTCGTCCCCAAGGCCCGCCCCCTATACAGACCTTTTGGTCTTTAATATATGTTGGCATTTGTGGGAAGTTGATGCTGGGTCGATATCCGGACTTACAGACTATTATTTTGTGTTAAATGCCATCATTTACATCTGACGACGATACAGCTCACCAATCTCCAATGTACGAGTTGTCACAGCGAAACAGCTCACCAATTATCAGTATACAAGTTGTCAGAGCATTTCCATCATAGCTCTCTAGATTTGTATCTAATACCGCTTATGCCGGTGATAGGGGCCGTGTGGTCATATCCAAGTTGCCACATGAACAGGTACAATAAAAGCGTACCTGAGATACAACACATATCACAAATCGTTAGATTCTTGATATGTGGTTTAAAATAGGTTAACCTGAATACTATTCTGTGAAGCCCTGTGACGCAGTCAGTATGTCGGCACCTCTTCCCACTTCCATTCTATGTGTTGTAATTTTTTTCTGTAGTTGGCGAGATTCTGCTGGTGGACGTTTCGTCCCCAAGGCCCGCCCCCTATACAGACCTTTTGGTCTTTAATATATGTTGGCATTTGTGGGAAGTTGATGCTGGGTCGATATCCGGCCTTACAGACTATTATTTTGTGTTAAATGGCATCATTTACATCTGACGGCGATACAGCTCACCAATCTCCAATGTACGAGTTGTCACAGCGAAACAGCTCACCAATTATCAGTATACGAGTTATCAGAGCATTTCCATCATAGCTCTCTAGATTTGTATCTAATACCGCTTATGCCGGTGCTAGGGGCCGTATGGTCATATCATCCAAGTTGCCACATGAACAGGTACAATAAAAGCGTACCTGAGATACAACACATATCACGAATCGTTAGGTGCTAGGTATGTGCTTTAGAATAGGTTAACCAGAAGACTATTCTGTGAAGTCCTGTGACGCAGTCAGTATGTCGGCACCTCTTCCCACTTCCCTTATATGTTTTGTAATTTTTTCCTGTATATGGCGAGATTCTGCTGGTGGACGTTTCGTCTCCGAGGACCGCCCCCTGTACAGACCTTTCGGTCTTTGATATATGTTGGCATTTGTGGGAAGTTGATGCTGGGTCGACATCGGGCCTTACAGACTAGTCTTTTGTGTTAAATGCCGTCATTTACATCTTACGACCATACAGCTCACCAATCTCCAATGTACGAGTTATCACAGCGAAACAGCTCACCAATTACCAGTATACGAGTTGTCAGAGCATTTCCATCATAGCTCTCTAGATTTGTATCTAATACCGCTAATGCCGGTGATAGGGGCCGTGTGGTCATATCATCCAAGTTGCCACATGAACAGGTACAATAAAAGCGTACCTGACATACAACACATATCACGAATCGCTAGGTTCTTGGTATGTGCTTTAGAATAGGTTAACCAGAAGACTATTCTGTGAAGTCCTGTGACGCAGTCAGTATGTCGGCACCTCTTCCCACTTCCCCTATATGTTTTGTAATTTTGTCCTGTATATGGCGAGATTCTGCTGGTTGACGTTTCGTCTCCGAGACTCACCCCCTGTACATACGTGTTGGTCTTTGATATATGTTGGCATTTGTGGGAAGTTGATGCTGGGTCGACATCGGGCCTTTCAGACTAGTCTTTCGTGTTAAATGCCGTCATTTATATCTTACGACGATACAGCTCACCAATCTCCAATGTACGAGTTGTCGCAGCGAAACAGCTCACCAATTACCAGTATACGAGTTGTCAGAGCATATCCATCATAGCTCTCTAGATTTGTATCTAACACCGCTTATGCCAGTGCTAGGGACCGTGTGGTCATATCATCCAAGTTGCCACATGAACAGGTACAATAAAAGCGTACCTGAGATACAACACATATCACCAAATCGTTAGATTCTTGGTATGTGCTTTAGAATAGGTTAACCAGAAGACTATTCTGTGAAGTCCTGTGACGCAGTCAGTATGTCGGCACCTCTTCCCACTTCCCTTATATGTGTTGTAATTTTTTCCTGTATATGGCGAGATTCTGCTGGTGGACGTTTCGTCCCCGAGGCCCGCTCCCCTGTACAGACCTTACGGTCTTTGATATATGTTGGTATTTGTGGGAAGTTGATGCTGGGTCGACATCGGGCCTTACAGACTAGTCTGTTGTGTTAAATGCCGTCATTTACATCTTACGACGATACAACTCACCAATCTCCAATGTACGAGTTGTCACAGCGAAACAGCTCACCAATTACCAGTATACGAGTTGTCAGAGCATCTCCATCATAGCTCTCTAGATTTGTATCTAATACCGCTTATGCCGGTGATAGCGACCGTGTGGTCATATCATCCAAGTTGCCACATGAACAGGTACAATAAAAGCGTACCTGAGATACAACACATATCACGAATCGCTAGGTTCTTGGTATGTGCTTTAGAATAGGTTAACCAGAAGACTATTCTGTGAAGTCCTGTGACGCAGTCAGTATGTCGGCACTTCTTCCCACTTCCCCTATATGTGTTGTAATTTTTTCCTGTATATGGCGAGATTCTGCTGGTGGACGTTTCGTCTCCGAGGCCCTCCCCCTGTACAGATTTTTTGGTCTTTGATATATGTTGGTATTTGTGGGAAGTTGATGCTGGGTCGACATCGGGTCTTACAGACTAGTCTTTTGTGTTAAATGCCGTCATTTACATCTTACGACGATACAACTCACCAATCTCCAATGTACGAGTTGTCACAGCGAAACAGCTCATCAATTACCAGTATACGAGTTGTCAGAGCATTTCCATCATAGCTCTCTAGATTTGTATCTAATACCGCTTATGCCGGTGCTAGGGGCCGTGTGGTCATATCATCCAAGTTGTCACATGAACAGGTACAATGAAAGCGTACCTGAGATACAACACATATCACGAATAGTTAGATTATTGATATGTGCTTTAAAATAGGCTAACCAGAAGACTATTCTGTGAAGCCCTGTGATGCAGTCAGTATGTCGGCACCTCTTCCCACTTCCCTTCTATGTGTTGTAATTTTTTTCGGTAGATGGCGAGATTCTGCTGGTGGACGTTTCGTCTCCGAGGCCCGCCCCATGTACAGACCTTTTGGTCTATGATATATGTTGGCATTTGTGGGAAGTTGATGCTGGGTCGACATCGGGCCTTACAGACTAGTCTTTTGTGTTAAATGCCGTCATTTACATCTTACGACCATACAACTCACCAATCTCCAATGTACGAGTTGTCACAGCGAAACAGCTCACCAATTACCAGTATACGAGTTGTCAGAGCATTTTCATCATAGCTCTCTAGATTTGTATCTAATACCGCTTATGCCGGTGATAGGGGCCGTGTGGTCATATCATCCATGTTGACACATGAACAGGTACAATAAAAGCGTACCTGAGATACAACACATATCACGAATCGTTAGATTCTTGATATGTGCTTTAAAATAGGTTAACCAGAGGACTATTCTGTGAAGCCCTGTGACGCAGTCAGTATGTCGGCACCTCTTCCCACTTCCCTTCTATGTGTTGTAAACTTTTTCTGTAGATGGCGAGATTCTGCTGGTGGATGTTTCGTCTCCGAGGCCCGCCCCCTGTACAGACCTTTTGGTCTTTGATATATGTTGGCATGTGTGGGAAGTTGATGCTGGGTCGACATCGGGCCTTACAGACTAGTCTTTTGTGTTAAATGCCGTCATTTACATCTTACGACGATACAACTCACCAATCTCCAATGTACGAGTTGTCACAGCGAAACAGCTCACCAATTACCATTATACGAGTTGTCAGAGCATTTCCATCATAGCTCTCTAGATTTGTATCTAAAACCGCTTATGCCGGTGATAGGGGCCGTGTGGTCATATCATCCATGTTGACACATGAACAGGTACAATAAAAGCGTACCTGAGATACAACACATATCACGAATCGATAGGTTCTTGGTATGTGCTTTAGAATAGGTTAACCAGAAGACAAGTCTGTGAAGTCCTGTGACGCAGTCAGTATGTCGGCACCTCTTCCCACTTCCCTTATATGTGTTGTAATTTTTTCCTATATATGGCGAGATTCTGCTGGTGGACGTTTTGTCTCCGAGGCCCGCCCCATGTACAGACCTTTTGGTCTTTGATATATGTTGGTATTTGTGGGAAGTTGATGCTGGGTCGACATCGGGCCTTACAGACTAGTTTTTTGTGTTAAATGCCGTCATTTACATCTTACGACCATACAACTCACCAATCTCCAATGTACGAGTTATCACAGCGAAACAGATTACCAATTACCAGTATACGAGTTGTCAGAGCATTTCCATCATAGCTCTCTAGATTTGTATCTAATGCCGCTTATGCCGGTGAGAGGGGCCGTGTGGTCATATCATCCAAGTTGCCACATGAACAGGTACAATAAAAGCGTACCTGACATACAACACATATCACGAATCGCTAGGTTCTTGGAATGTGCTTTAGAATAGGTTAACCAGAAGACTATTCTGTGAAGTCCTGTGACGCAGTCAGTATGTCGGCACCTCTTCCCACTTCCCCTATATGTGTTGTAATTTTTTCCTGTATATGGCGAGATTCTGCTGGTGGGCGTTTCGTCTCCGAG
Organism: Hanleya hanleyi; assembly: GCA_036873755.1. NCBI lineage: Eukaryota > Metazoa > Mollusca > Polyplacophora > Lepidopleurida > Hanleyidae > Hanleya > Hanleya hanleyi. The sequence continues at coordinate 25,975 of JAVTVY010048491.1, read as the reverse complement.
GCCCGCCCCCTATACAGACGTTTTGGTCTTTGATATAAGTTGGCATTTGCGGGAAGTTGATGCTGGGTCGACATCGGGCCTTTCAGACTAGTCTTTCGTGTTAAATGCCGTCATTTATATCTTACGACGATACAGCTCACCAATCTCCAATGTACGAGTTGTCACAGCGAAACAGCTCACCAATTACCAGTATACGAGTTGTCAGAGCATATCCATCATAGCTCTCTAGATTTGTATCTAATACCGCTTATGCCGGTGCTAGGGACCGTGTGGTCATATCATCCATGTTGACACATGAACAGGTACAATAAAAGCGTACCTGAGATACAACACATATCACGAATCGATAGGTTCTTGATATGTGCTTTAAAATAGGCTAACCAGAAGACTATTCTGTGAAGCCCTGTGACGCAGTCAGTATGTCGGCACCTCTTCCCACTTCCCTTCTATGTGTTGTAATTTTTTTCGGTAGATGGCGAGATTCTGCTGGTGGACGTTTCGTCTCCGAGGCCCGCCCCATGTACAGACCTTTTGGTCTTTGATATATGTTGGCCTTTGTGGGAAGTTGATGCTGGGTCGACATCGGGCCTTACAGACTAGTCTTTTGTGTTAAATGCCGTCATTTACATCTTACGACCATACAACTCACCAATCTCCAATGTACGAGTTGTCACAGCGAAACAGCTCACCAATTACCAGTATACGAGTTGTCAGAGCATTTTCATCATAGCTCTCTAGATTTGTATCTAATACCGCTTATGCCGGTGATAGGGGCCGTGTGGTCATATCATCCATGTTGACACATGAACAGGTACAATAAAAGCGTACCTGAGATACAACACATATCACGAATCGATAGGTTCTTGGTATGTGCTTTAGAATAGGTTAACCAGAAGACTATTCTGTGAAGTCCTGTGACGCAGTCAGTATGTCGGCACCTCTTCCCACTTCCCTTATATGTGTTGTAATTTTTTCCTATATATGGCGAGATTCTGCTGGTGGACGTTTCGTCTCCGAGGCCCGCCCCATGTACAGACCTTTTGGTCTTTGATATATGTTGGCATTTGTGGGAAGTTGATGCTGGGTCGACATCGGGCCTTACAGACTAGTCTTTTGTGTTAAATGCCGTCATTTACATCTTACGACCATACAACTCACCAATCTCCAATGTACGAGTTATCACAGCGAAACAGATTACCAATTACCAGTATACGAGTTGTCAGAGCATTTCCATCATAGCTCTCTAGATTTGTATCTAATACCGCTTATGCCGGTGAGAGGGGCCGTGTGGTCATATCATCCAAGTTGCCACATGAACAGGTACAATAAAAGCGTACCTGACATACAACACATATCACGAATCGCTAGGTTCTTGGAATGTGCTTTAGAATAGGTTAACCAGAAGACTATTCTGTGAAGTCCTGTGACGCAGTCAGTATGTCGGCACCTCTTCCCACTTCCCCTATATGTGTTGTTATTTTTTCCTGTATATGGCGAGATTCTGCTGGTGGGCGTTTTGTCTCCGAGGCCCGCCCCCTATACAGACGTTTTGGTCTTTGATATAAGTTGGCATTTGTGGGAAGTTGATGCTGGGTCGACATCGGGCCTTTCAGACTAGTCTTTCGTGTTAAATGCCGTCATTTATATCTTACGACGATACAGCTCACCAATCTCCAATGTACGAGTTGTCACAGCGAAACAGCTCACTAATTACCAGTATACGAGTTGTCAGAGCATATCCATCATAGCTCTCTAGATTTGTATCTAATACCGCTTATGCCGGTGCTAGGGACCGTGTGGTCATATCACCCAAGTTGCCACATGAACAGGTACAATAAAAGCGTACCTGAGATACAACACATATCACGAATCGTTAGATTCTTGGTATGTGCTTTAGAATAGGTTAACCAGAAGACTAGAATGTGACGCAGTCAGTATGTCGGCACCTCTTCCCACTTCCCTTATATGTGTTGTAATTTTTTCCTGTATATGGCGAGATTCTGCTGGTGGACGTTTCGTCCCCGAGGCCCGCCCCCTGTACAGACCTTTTGGTCTTTGATATATGTTGGCATTTGTGAGAAGTTGATGCTGGGTCGACATCGGGCCTTACAGACTAGTCTTTTGTGTTAAATGCCGTCATTTACATCTGACGACGATACAGCTCACCAATCTCCAATGTACGAGTTGTCACAGCGAAACAGCTCACCAATTACCAGTATACGAGTTGTCAGAGCATTTCCATCATAGCTCTCTAGATTTGTATCTAATACCGCTTAGGGAGCTTCTCGACTTTGGGGCATGCATTACTTCATGGGAACGGCATATCAGGGCGATTGGAACGGTATACGGCATGACTGTCTCAAAACTCTGGTCGGCATAGTGGGTAGATCCGAACGGGGCGGCCTATGTTGCTCTCTCTCCTCGAGAACGGCATGGCATGCCGTGCCGTTCGTCGTCCTAACCGGGTTGGGTTTAGGGCGAATTCCCAGCTTATCTGTTTCTGTGTTTAATACCAGAGGTGGAGTCGGGACTCATTTTAAAAGGCGAGATTTTCGTTTACTGCAATGTCTTGTCTGTCTAAAAGAGCAGAAACAGAAAAATATAGACTACGATCATGCATGCTCGTACTATGTTGTTTTTATATGGTTGGATGTGATCGACCGGTACTGAATTAGCCGGAGTGAAATGAAATTGCTATATTATAATGGTCTTTACAAAATATTGTGTCGACAAACAAAATCACAAATGTCGTAGGAACAAACCATTGAATTATGTCAAGGTTTTTTCACACTGTCCATATGAATGCAGCTGTACACGAAAAAAATGCTGTATGATAACGGTCTTTGCAGAATATTGTGTCGACAAACACAAATGTCGTAGGAACAAACCGTTAATTTGTGTCACGGTCTCTTCATACTGTCCATATGAATTGGAGCTTTACGCGAAACTAAAGTTGGTGTTTATATTTCCTTTGGTTTTGAATGTGAGAGTTTTAAATTTAGAAAATCTAGTTATTAATTAAACAGATTTTAATGTTTTATCATTTTATCAAACGTGAACTCCGAACCCCTGAATGTCCCCCGAAGTGTTGAATCAGCCTCGCGTGTCTATTAATAGTTTGTACCGCACGCCTGGACTTGCATGGGGCCTAACAAGGGGGCGTGTGCACTTTGTAACTGCACTCTACATCGCACGATGGTCTCGCTTTCCAACAAGATAAAACAAGTAAATATCTTCCAACAATTATCCAATGATTGTGTATGCAATGGATATACTTTAATTGATAAACACAAATGTTTTGTGATTTCCCGTGGTCTTCCAACTTTACCAATTGACGAAGAAGAAAGTTAGACCACCTGAAATTGACACTCGACCTCATTAATGAAAATACCGCGACATGCAGATTTGGCTCAGTCATTCCGTGGGAATTGTTTAAAGTAAGCCTGGGCTGATGCTTGAGAAATCAAATGGCGATATTGTAACAGGTTTGTAAGGATGCACGTATATTCGTAACTTTGGGAGTTCGTTCATTTGTGATACAATTGAACTATAATATGTATGAAGACTATACATTCTTTTTTTTTGTCCAGTCTCTCTGTTTTTCAGATATGGCGTGCATGAGATGAAGAAACGGCATCTGAAGCGCCGATATTTTGCGCCGATCTCCGGTATTTAACCATCACTTTATTGTATTTTGATCTTTCCGCCATACCAGTATACTTTTAATTGTTCCTTACATGCATGTGCATTAAATTTAACTTTTTGTTTTCAATCTTTTTATTGTTTTTTTTCTCCAACTCGGATGCAACCACAATATGCATTAACTGAGTACATTATTTTCTTGTTCAGTCTGACTTTTTCAGATCTGTCGTGAATGAGATGAAGAAACGGCATCTGAAGTCCGTGATATTTTGCGCCCATCTCCGGTATTTATCCCTCAATTTATTGCATTCTGATCTTTTCCCCACCAATATACTTTTAATTGTTTATTACATACATGTGCTTAAATTGAACTTTTCAACCTTTTCATTCTTTTTCCCCCAACCCGGATGGAACCACAGTATATCCATTATGACTTGTATGTCTCCTGCGAATTAAAAAAAGAAAGAATTTGTGTACACTGAAAAACCTCACTTTTCCCGATTTCATGGGTCACCAATACTTCAAATGTTCGTTAATAGTCACAATCAGAAACAAATTACGAAGGAGGCAGACAACTATACAAGAAAATGTGGCGAAGGCAGAATTCACAGTCATATCCACGATATCCTCTATGGAGCCGACAACCTGGACGTCAATGGAGCGGCGACTCCGTCATTCAACAAAGCTGTAGCTCCGCCAGCCTGTTCCCTTCCTCCGTCTACTGCATTTTGTCCGTAATCATCAATGGCATTAATTAAATGTGATCTAACTGTTCTTGTATTCTCTTCAGCCAAACGTCTCTCAATTGTTTTCTCTTTATTTCTAACAGGTACAATGATGTCAGGGTGGAGTGACAATCTGTCCAACATTTCGGCCATGGTATTGATGCGATAACATGCATTTCTGGACTTCATGTATCATCAGATGATCTCTGAATATGTTCCCTTAACTGAGAAGGTCCATAATTCCTTCCATTGAGAATTAGTTACCCTGATACAATCTTCGTGGCTTAGCTGGTATATTTTATGAGGTACTGTACAGCTACGATATGCAGCATATATGAATACGGTTCGCAACGTGGGTACAATGTATTCAATATTTATATGCAAGCGTCTAGTCCGTCATTCAATATTCAGCCGTGGTAAACCATTGAAGAATTTCCGCGTCCATGATCCAAATTCATATAAATGCATTAGCATCAAATTAAAGGAATAAATAATAGTAACATAAAACTAGCGGTCAACAGTTCTCAATGATGCCGACAAGACATCATGGTGTTCCAAAAATATCAAATCCGTATGGCTTCTCAATTCATATGATTTTCATATGGATTACCTGTTTCAATATCGGTAAATCCCGCAGTTAATTATAGGGACACTTTGGAACACAGATATTGTTCAAATGTTGAGTATTTCATCCTAAGGGATTAATTAGCCAAATGTCGGCGCTTTTAGGCAGATGGGCCTGCTTATGCACGAGAACTGCATGGTTTACGTGCGAATTTTTGTTACCTGCGCAAAATCTGAATTCCAAATCTGAATTTGGAAATATAAATCCCGGCATTGGTTACTCCGCTTCAACCGAGAAATAAGTTTATGAAATACACAGCATCAGTTTACATTCAGATGTGGCTTTTAATAAAACGTCAAATTTATGTGGAAGACATAAGTTCACAACTCAAAAGGAAAAAGGGTTACGAGACACATCTGGAATGAAGATCAGAATGTTTTTTGTTATATTAGTTTTGACCCCAAATCTTCAGATGACTTATAGCTCATATATTGTTAGAAATATAGCAGTGAAAGAGATGTCGAGATAAGGCATTACGGTTCCGGAGTACGATTTGTTAAACTATAACTCTTTCAGAACTACGAAATAACTGTGTTATCTCCTCCTACATCTTAGTAATATTACTGATGCTCGAGTAACAACAGAATGAAGTGAAAAAATAAATGTTTGTATGGCTGACAATCAAGATCCACGACATGACGTTACACGCTCTCGTGGAATCAGACTATAAATTTCCTCCAGTCACGATGTACCGTGAACGCTTGCAGACAATACCAACTCGTAGTATGGGAATTGTCTTATTGGTAACTCTTGACGTCAAATTTATCTCTGTATCTCTCCCTCCCCCTTCTCATAATATACTACAATAGGCTAGTCCTGCATTCAATGTTCAGCCGTCGTCCATTAAAGAATTTCCGAGTTCATAATCCAAAGATCTAATTCATATAACAGCATTAGCACCATATTCAAAGAACTTTTTAAACTCCTTCAGAAAACTGGTGATATGTCCGACATCTGGGATGAGGTTCTATATTCAATGACCAGCTGCTTTTGTTTTCCCCTTAGTACAACTGGATGAGCATAATGATTGACGATTGCCCCACTGACGATATATCTTATCGATGAAAGAGCAGACGCATTTTTTTTTTTTTTTAAATTATATTTCTCGTTTGACTGTCGAGTTTTTGGAGTCAGGGTCCTGGGGTTTGAGTACTGGCCGAGGGGTGTGATGATGGAGCCAAGGCTCCTTGGGCTGACGGAGGCCAATCTCCATAGATCTACGAAGTCGCGTCTCCGAGGACTGCTGTAATTCAGATTGTTGTTGACACTCTCAATATCCATTGCTGTCTTCGTATGGTACCGTGCCCGGTAGGACAGAAAGAATCCAGTCTCGTCACCTGTTCCTGCATGACCACCCACGATGATTTATTTATTACTTACCTTAATTCGTTGGCAGTAGTTGGACGAATGCATGCTGTTAGTCAAAGAATTTTAGAAAAAACGTGTGAAAAGATTAGTGAACACAGAGCTTTCGCTATGCCATGCACTAACATCATTTCGGAAATACTAAAACTGCAAATTGTAGTTTACATGCCGATAGAACGTAAATTTCAAAGATTTCAACTAAAAAAGATTCCAACAACAGAAGTCAATTCAAGTAACTAACACTACAAAGACAACATTAAAAACAGAATTTTTCGGGAGTATCTGAAATAAAAAATTGACATGAAATTAGTTCAACATTATTCCTAAATATTTACATTTAATACTAAAAAATTGTGTAATGTGATAATAAACGAGAAGGATGTAAGATAATTTTACGGATAGCACAGAAAAATATGTAAGGTTAATATAAATCCTGATAAATAAAATATTATTCAACAATTTTAAATAACTTTTTCTTTCCTCATATCGCCCAAACTTATCAACCTTTTTACAGTCGCCTTCATAACAGATCATGTTGTGGAACGCAAATGGAATACAGATCTAGAGTGAATGGAAGAAATTCTTGCATAAAGCCTTCACTTTTTGCACCAGAAAACCCGGAATGTAAAATTGAAGACCGAAGATTTCCCTGCTGTTCTTGTTGCTTTGACAGCACACGGACCTCGGAGGAAGCATTTCTTCGCGAAGACGTCGTGAAAGATTTCATTCGAATTTAGAGCATGTACAGTTGTTGATCTAATATAAAGTTAATTGTAATAGGAAGAAGAAAACATTTATCTCTGTGAATCGGAGGATAATGAAGATCGATCTTTGTTATTTTCTTGAAGTCGGAAATCCTTCCGTGTGATGATAAGTGATACCACATAAAATAACCTAGCGTTATGCATTTATGCAGGCAAATAAAATGCGGGCAATGGCAGATAAATTTTATAAATATCGTACAAAACACATTAATTAGACTCCAGATTCTAGGTAATCAATTTGACCAGAATGGGTAATATAAATGAAATTGCTCAGTGACATTTCAAGTCCTTTGTATGACAATGAATTCAATTGCGTCTGTTCAGACGCACCTGGTTGCGGCCGGGCTCTGAGACGGACGCGGGGCGAGCGCAGAGCATAATACCATTACATAACACGTACACACCGAGATACTAGTTTTGTTTGCAGGAAAATTATTGTGGAAAAAAATCAACAAACAAAGCTGGGGACGATAAACAGACTTTTCTATCCAGGCTGCCTTTATTTGCCAAAGGCCGTAAATAGGTCAATTTGTGGTTTTAGTCACATGGACTCGACCCCAACACGTGGTGGAATTTGCGTAATTGGAAGCTGATTTTCGACTATAGAACAAGGCCACAAAGTGTGTTCTTTCACACAGAATAAAATAATAGGCTAACATAATACACTGTTACCCTTATTGTATAATATAAATCGGTCTATTCAAGCAGATATTTCGAGTGTTTGTATTCGCTCGTGTGAAATTAATTCTTGTGGCATTATTACGAACCTCCGCAGGGAAGCACAGCGGGATACACTGAATATTTTACAGATTCAATTGTCAATTTGTGCATGAAAAATACCTTGGCAAAGATTTGGCGTAAGACCTCCCGTTGAAAAGGTACAAAAACTATCCCGAACAAAAGATGACAATACAACTTACTAATAGATATATTTTGTGAATTATATTTCGCGAGTCTTTGCGCGAAATGGTTAGCCTAAACGTGATCGAGTAACAAATTATATTAGACCGACCCAACGGCCTCTCGCTCGCGTAGTTTTATCAGAAGCGCTACGGAAGGATCGAGTATCGCCTGACCCGACATTGAGACTTTTGAAACACGTATGCCGTTCTTCATATGCCATTCTTTATATGCCGTTCTGATAGAGGAACTCGGGGCCGATCCGGACGGTATGGCAGCCCGTTGCTACACTCGTCAGACCGGCATAGCATGCCGCTCTTCTCGTCACGCTATCATGCCGTTCACAGTGTGCCCCAAAGTCGAGAAGCTCCCTTATGCCGGTGATAGCGACCGTGTGGTCATATCATCCAAGTTGCCACATGAACAGGTACAATAACAGCGTACCTGAGATACAACACATATCACGAATCGCTAGGTTCTTGGTATGTGCTTTAGAATAGGTTAACCAGAAGACTATTCTGTGAAGTCCTGTGACGCAGTCAGTATGTCGGCACTTCTTCCCACTTCCCCTATATGTGTTGTAATTTTTTCCTGTATATGGCGAGATTCTGCTGGTGGACGTTTCGTCTCCGAGGCCCTCCCCCTGTACATACTTTTTGGTCTTTTATATATGTTGGCATTTGTGGGATTTTGATGCTGGGTCCACATCGGGCCTTTCAGACTAGTCTTTCGTGTTAAATGCCGTCATTTACATCTTACGACGATACAGCTCACCAATCTCCAATGTACGAGTTGTCACAGCGAAACAGCTCACCAATTACCAGTATACGAGTTGTCAGAGCATTTCCATCATAGCTCTCTAGATTTGTATCTAATACCGCTTATGCCGGTGCTTGGGGCCGTGTTGTCATATCATCCAAGTTGCCACATGAACAGGTACAATAAAATCGTGCCTGCGATACAACACATATCACGAATCGTTAGATTCTTGGTATGTGCTTTAGAATTATTTAACCAGAAAACTATTCTGTGAAGTCAGGGTGACGCAGTCAGTATGTCGGCACCTCTTCCCATTTCCCTTATACGTGTTGTAATTTTTCCCTGTATATGGCGAGATTCTGCTGGTGGACGTTTCGTCCTCAAGGCCCGCCCCCTGTACAGACCTTTTGTTCTTTGATATATGTTGGCATTTGTGGGAAGTTGATGCTGGGTCGACATCGGGACTTACAGACTAGTCTTTTGTGTTAAATGCCGTCATTTACATCTGACGACGATACAGCTCACCAATCTCCAATGTACGACTTGTCACAGCGAAACAGCTCACCAATTCCCAGTATACGAGTTGTCAGAGCATTTCCATCATAGCTCTCTGGATTTGTATCTAATACCGCTTATGCCGGTGCTAGGGGCCGTGTGGTCATATCATCCAAGTTGCCACATGAACAGGTACAATAAAAGCGTACCTGAGATACAACACATATCACGAATCGTTAGATTCTTGGCATGTGCTTTAGAATAGGTTAACCAGAAGACTATTCTGTGAAGTCATGTGACGCAGTCAGTATGTCGGCACCTCTTCCCACTTCCCTTATATGTGTTGTAATTGAGATGTGACCGGATGACATTCTCACTTTTGACCTTAAAGGTCATTTTTAGACCAAATAGTTCACGTGAGTTCAAATCAGGATATTCTATCAAACTTTTCTTGAAAGCTTAGTAATTGAAGATTGAAGCTGGCTCAATTCTTAACACTTGATAGTTTATTCAAGTGGGCTCATGTTGAAAATGTCAGCAAAATCACTGGTACAAATGATCATGAGAAAATTCAATATGGTGCCCCGTAAATGTCTTACTCTGAAGTAGTCAAAGTTGCCCATACATATAACTACTAGGCGATTTCTAACTGTTAAACAAGGCGAGCTTCCAACTTTATATCTGAACACACTTGGGTCACTGTGGATCCTTATCCATCAGATTGGAATCGTGAGAAATTCATATGGTGGCGGCCCTATGTAATATATGTAGTTTCGGTATCATTTACTATGCGTATGCACATCTGAGAGCAAGGCATCCATTATACGACATCTTTAGGGCCACTGAAGTGACACTCCTGAAGTGAACTCCGGCTTCATCTGAGCATGTACCTGTGCTAACAGGGTCGGAAATCTGTTCTTTTTACTAGTTCCAAAACCGGAAACGAGCTTTGGAAAGTAGATATTAAGGCATTTTTGGGTAGAATGTGGTATAATGTGTTTGTTTTTTTGGACAAAATTTGGACCTGCTGATTCTGAAAATGGCGTATGGCAAGCTGTATTTGTGCATTTGACCCCCAAAATGTCAAAAATATAATGGCCGCCTATTTCACCAAACATCTCCTTAATTCGTGATATTTTTGGGATAGAATGGTTGAGACATTTTCTGGGAATTAAAGCATCAATAAATCTAATATTCGTGTATTTTCGTTCATTTTTCAATATGGCTGTCATATACATCCGCTAAATATTGTATTTACTGATCCACCACGAAATATGAGGGTGATTCATACTCAACATTAATAACACAGGTGACAGCATATATAGTTCACTGAACCACACATAAAATCTAAAATAATATGTAGTAGGCAAAGCCTAAAAGTGAGCGCAGGATATGTGCAACTATACCCATAATGGACAACTATAACTTTTGTTGTTGTTATTGTTTATCTGTTAATCCACTCCTTAACTCGATGATTATATTTTTACTGGTGCTACAAGATAAAATCACATGGTGCTATGTTCCCAAAATGCTGTTTATTATCTTATGCTTGTAAGATGGGACACCATTGTGGGAGAGAGACACGGGCGACCCCTACCCGGCTATAGAAATTCCAGGGTTTCCATGGAAAAAAATGACCCTATAAACACCCTGGAGTATTCAGACAGTTTTCCAGGGTGTTTCCATGCTCTGAATCCAGGGTATGAAAATTTGTTTTGAGAAAGGCAGGATATCGTAGTCCAGGGTTTCCATGAACGAGGATGGACACATTATCCAGAGTTTCCATGGACAAGGAGGGACAAATTGTCCAGCATTTTCACAGACGAGGATGGACACTGTCCAGGGTTGATGGACGAGGATGGACACTGTCCAGGGATTCCATGTCCAGGGTTTCCATGTTTCCTGCAGTATTGCTGCAGATCAACTCATTTTGAAAACTGGTTCATGTAACCGAATATATCTGGATTTCTGACTCCATATATGCAGGCACTAGATCCCATCATGAGACATAAGAATAATCATTTTGAATATTAAACATCTGCATGAAATGACTAATTGCTATGATTATATGGATCAATATATGTTAGGCCACATTCTAGTTTAATTTATTGGTGTTAAATTGTCAAGATAATAGTTTTTTTTTTCAATGCCATTTGTGTGGATGTAAATGTTACTACCCTTGAATATATTCATTGTCAGCTTATTAATGTGATACTGAAAGACACCATATTAAAGTATCAGGAATTCCACAGAGTATATACAATTATCAAAGTTCTGCAATATGGGCAGAAGTCTTTGCAGCAGACCTTCAGTTGCAGAAATGTGCAGAAGCCCTTCTGAATCACTTACAGATTAAGTTGTGAATGTCTCAGAACATTACATTGATAACAGAACATTGTGTACTACCTGCTTATTATTGAGTGTAGTGAATAAGTTTCCAGAGAAACTCTTAGACTAGAATACTACTGTGCGATCTAAGTCTTTTATATTCCAAATCATTACGACTGCAACATTCTACATTATGTGGAGTGTAGTAAAACCTGGTAATGTGGTTTTTAATAATGTGGTCATTCTGGTGATGAAAAATATTGTAACCAATTTGTATATAACTAAATTGTACATGTATAAACCATATAGGCAGGGTTGAAGATGACTCGTATTTGAAATTTTGCTTTAAAATTTGAGCAGTGTGTCAAATTAACATACCCCTGTCCGAGATTACTAAAATTGGTACAAGTAGTGAAAAAGATTGTGCAAGTCACTGCTGAAATGAAATTATAGGTCCCTTGTAATTGCAATTAGAATTATGCAACAATATAGTGTGGCAGGAAGCATATGTGAATAAGATATCATATTCAGACATAGATTGTGGAAAACGTTCTTCTCCAAAAAGTTCAAAGTGAACCAAATGCCAATCAGTGTCAAATTAAAGAAGTGGAATTGTCATTGGCTTGTTGTATGAGATCTCAGAAAATAACGACAAGACAGGTCACACATATTTCTCACAGCATTACTACTAGATGGTATTTTTTCCGATATACCTGTATCATCTTGGTTACCAAGATTGATAAAGTTACTGCCCATTTCAGAACACAAGAAATAGTGCAACTTGCATTTTCCACACTTATTTCTGTGAAAAATTGTCTTAAGTCCAATTTCCATGCTGAATTCTCCATATGCCATGGTTTCCATTGACATCATGAACCATAGTGTCCATGGACATCATCCATGGATTTCATGGAGATCGTCTATGGATTGTCCATGCTGTCCAGAATATTGTGATCATGGACATTATCCATGGGTTTCCAGCATAATTCCTGGGATTCCAGCCTAATTCCAGGGATTTGTAGTCAACCCTGGATATAAACCGTGAAATTTCTATAGCCGGGAAAACTCGACTGTGTTTGGTAAAATATAGTGATGGCCACCACCCTCAGAACCACGAGCCAGAAGTTTTTGGGCTAGGGCGACCCCCACCTAGTCTTGATTTAAGTATCAGTCAATCAGGCCTAATAATAATTATTTCAAACCAATTTTTCTGACCAACTGCATTAGCCTCTGCTTTACTTGTCCAACTATAAGCCAATAAGCAGACAAATAAGTGGTGTGGGAAAGTTGTGGTATATCATTCATTCATGTGGAAACTATGATGTGAAGTTTCATCACATAATGAATATTATTCAAATATTATATTTATTAAATACATGAAATATATTATATATTATAATAAAATACAAAATAAAATTTTCTTTTTGATTATATATTATGATTTATTTATTATATTTAAATATATATTATTATATACAATTCTCATATTAACTATGATGTGGAAACTATGATATGGACTGGGGGAGAATAACTTCTTCTATGATTTCTGCTACATAATCGCAAGTATTAATTTAGGTGAGATCTATATTCAACTGGATATTGACAAAACACAAGAGCTGGACAAAATAAAGCCCAACCAATATGATGAATGAAAATTCTAGAAAATGCCCACAGTTGTACTATTCATTTTACAATATATGGCACTGAATGTATTAAATTACATTCCTGTTAAATATCCCCTGTCAAGGTTCAGTATTCTATGTGGCTATTACATCAGATGTAATACATCAGATAATTTCAAATATATTCAAATATGATGAATATAGAAAGTTGATGCTTGGTGGGGTCTAATAATCACTGATGAAGAGGGAGCTCAGGACTTAAGGTTTTTCTGCACTGGTATAAGAGTAGAGTTAAGTAATGGGCATCTAGACTGACAAAAATAATTTTTATTATTTGTCAGAAATTAATCATTGACCAATATGATTCCTTTGAAAATTATGAAGTGACAACTGTCCAAGAAAAGATTTATGGTCTCTGTTTTTGGTTTATCAGCAGAATATTCATGTACACTGATGCAGGCTTCAGGAAGGTGGGTGTTCGGGTTAGATTTTGTCCCTTTTAGCCATACACAAATAGTTGCAGCATGTATTTCACAAGCTGTTGTCCACCCATCACCTAGCACCATGTTCTTCCTGTAACCTTGTTGGGATTGGGAATGTTTATCATGATGAAGCAACACATCTTTTTGTGAGTCCCACCAGTTGTCAAAAACAAATATACAGTACCTATGCCGTGAAATATCACCATGGAGAGCTGAGCTAATACAGTGAAAAAAAAACAATTTCCATCTCCTGGAACATCTAAAACTTAGCTGGATTGTTGCACAAAAGTGCAAGCAGCTGTTGCGTTCACACTTTCTGATGTAGAAACTTTGGCATAATTGTGTTCCTTTTCCAATAGTGCAGAGTGGATGGAACAAATTTCTCTCCTTGTAATCATTGTATGTGATTCTTTGACACATTTGATTTGGAATAACTGTGTTCATCCATATTGTAAGATTTTTTTTTCTCTTTTTTTTTTGTAGCTTCAATATATATATGTAAAAAAAAAACAAATTCAAATACTCTACGGAGAGCTCAATATTATTTTCTAACCTTATTCATTGAGTTAACATGGTTAATAGCATTTTAAAAAAAAAATTTAAGCCCTGGACATAGGCCTACCACTGGGCATTTATTTGCCATACGATCACATTTTACATGCTTTGTTCAGCCCCCGTGATCTGGAACCAAACAGATACCATCACTAGACGAAAGAAGCAGATCATGGTATACATTTCAGGTTTTACCGATGCCAAATGACTTGAATTGAAGAGTATTTTAATAAGGCTATGTTAATAATTTCTCAACATAATTTAACACTGGTTGATAAAAGTTACCTCCCCTCAACTATAACCATACCAGTCAAGAGAAAACTTTCACGTGTAAAGTTTTTAGAGACCGATTTGGTTGTAGTTTGTTATGAAAAAGAGGTGTTTGTGTCATAGAATTATTTTCTGGGAGATATTGAATAGTATGTCGGTAGTTTATATATATATATATAGATTTCTGGCGTATCTATGCCTGAAACACGGCTATTCATAAAAGCTGAAATTCTCAATACCGGTGCATGATATGGTAATGGCGTGGATTATCGCTACCGCAAAACGGGGGAGATATTTATGAATATTGTCCAACAGAAAAATCTATTTAGAGTTTAAAAAATACGGATATAATCTACAGGAATTTACAACGCCAACACTGATATATACAGTGGCCTAAACTGACCTTTTTTGGACTTCAAGTCCAAATCTCAATGACGAGGTTACTTTGCCTGACAGCTGTCAATCAACGAGCAGACGACGCCCTTATTTCCGGACGGGATCTGTTGTTTTCTCAGTAACAATATATTTTTCGTTCCAACTTTATTGGTGGTTTTTATATTTTTGAAGGGGATTTTATTCAGTCACGAAGTGCAGAAAATAGTCTCTAGAAGAAAACCAGATGTTGATTTCCGAGATGCAATATTCAAAATGACCCCCTAATACGACGAGGACCCGGATGTAAACCGGATATACCGTGAAAAAAGATTCGTTAGGGTTACAGTTTCCATGGAGTTGTGTGCATTTCTCATACGTACAGATGTTGTCTATTGAGTTCGCTTCGCGAACGACCGGCTTCGCCGGTCGTTCGCTGCGCTCACTAATAAGCTAGGATAGCCTCTAGCTGCCGACATTAAACCTACCAGGCCTGGTGGAGGAGGGAACAGCTTCTGGTGTGACCCTCCCTTCATTAGGTACTTTATTTGCATTGCAGTGAACTTCACATAATCCTAGGTGTAACGGTCCACACATGGATTTGAAATGGTGGCCATGAGATGTCTTCAGAAATTTGATTAATCGTTGATTTAGTCCTACATGGAACATTTTTCTTATCTCAAACAACATGCAATTTCTTTGATCGTAAACATGTACTGATTCACACACCGGTAACGGCTTTTATGCAGATGTGTTGAAACATACAAGACATCTTGCCCCAAGAATTCAAAATTATACCAACCCCCACCCTCCTTCCTTCATCTATCACTCACAACACCTAATTTCAGGCTGCTATTTGGGCAAACCTTAAAGCCCTTTTGCAATCTTCTACAATATTCACACATTAGTCAAAGTAGGGTGGCATCAGGTATAATAGGTCTGGCGTCGCTTACATCTCACATGCACGATTTCAAGTTAACAGAGCTATGGTATCATCCCTCCTCTTCGATCCATGAATCGAATAGCGCTTGAGTCGGTAATAGGGGATGTGGGGTCGCGCCATTCTGGGCATCCATCCAAAAATGAAGCATGACCCATTATTGCACACCAGGACAATCGCGTTTCGAAATTTTAATGTTGGTTGGTGTGGTCATCTCATGAAGAATTAAACAAATGAGTTACTCTCCACTATAGTAATTTATACTGATGCAACGAGAGCTTGTAAGAGTCGTCAAGCATTTGCTGGTACCAGAGGCCACGTAGAGGATTGATTGTTTGTGATTATCAGACTGACAATTCAATTAGTCTTCAGCTTTCAGCTGGTAAACCCGTCTCAAAAGAGTGACTATATGCATCTTCTCATGGCAAACTTCGCTGTATAATGTTGAATTCTATGACCCTGGTTGAAAATTTTGTTCCCTTCAATGATGAAATCATACAGGAACTACCATATGTACTTCTCTGATTATCAAATTATGTTTAACTCCTTTGACAAATATTAGGAAACTCCTTGCAATTGGCATGGTTAGGTGACAAGTCAGTTCCTTGATAAGGAGTAATTATCCTGACCATCTGACTGCAAACAGGGATACCTAGTCAAGGGTAATTATCCTGACCATCTGACTACGAACACGGGTACCCGTCTCCCTCCATTTTTATGGAATGTTGTTCAGATGTTCAAGAAAAGAATATCTAAAACCACTTTATCTTGCATCTGACTGGTAGACAAGCTACTTGTACAAGAGCAATACCATATATATATTAAATAATGTTTCTGTGTGTAGCTTACGGCTTGTGACAGCCCGGTCCTGTCCAACAATCCTGAGCACCATCAGATATTTCCTTTGCTGACGGACAAGTTTGAAGTTTCGATCATGCGGATGGTGGAATAGAACCAGATCAGTGGGGCACTACACTTACACATATCAAGGGGATCAGAGGTGGATGTTATCATGGTTATATTGAATTTTCACGTAATGCTTTGCATCCGTGAATACGCAAATCATCTAATTATTCTTCTTATACGAAGATATTAAAAAAATAGACGACTTATCCTTATTTGACATCTATTGACCTTCATGGCCTAAAAAATGACCTTCAAGGTGAAAACTGAGAATGTCATCCGATCACACCATGTATAGCTAATTAAGCATGGATGACAGCTTTTAACAAACGACGCCGCCATCTTCTTGATTTAGCTCATTAATTTGGGATCATTGCTGCCCCTAAAGGTTTTTCTTGTCCCTCGAGCTAGGGAGTTGAATCTTAGCACACTATACCATTGGATCGAGCTCTACGAGAAAATGTTTTTAAAATCCAAGATGGCCACGTGATGTCGTCACAGTGACTTCATTTCCAAAAATGCTTTTTGGGGACGATTTCTCGATTTTTTTTTTATTTATGTCTTTTCTTCACAAAAACTGCATGATAACTTAGTATATAATCATCTTATGTAAAATGAAATAATTTTTGTTCCTTTTTACTCGCAGAAAAGTAGGAATTTGAACCAAAAATCACGAAAACAACATTTTTTCTGATACGTCACATGGCCGCCATTTTGAATTTACTCATGATTTTCTGATCGTAGCTATGCAAATAGGACCAACATGACCCCGATATGATAAAATACAAAGCCATGGAGCGTCAGGGCAGAAAGTTTGGGAAGAGGGCCACAATGCCCCCCACCCCCCAAAAGTATGGTAGTGTTAACATTCCCCATAATCCATTGCATCTGTGAATATGCAAATCATCAGTAAGTAAGACCAGAACAAAACTGAAGCAAGTTAAAAAACATCAGTCACAATCACTCTTCCTTTACGAAGATATTGCAAGAAATAGATGCTTTATCCTTATTTGACCTCTAATGGCATTTATGACCTCAAAAATGACCTTAACGGTCAAAAGTGAGAATGTCATCCGGTCACATCGTAATATGCACACCATGTAGAGTTGATTAAGCCTGGATGACAGCTTTTAACACGCGATGCCATCAAAAAAAATTCTAGCCATCTTTGGGTTGGGTGGCTGGTCTACTACTAGGTTTTATGGGTTATCATATGGAACACGGCACAGTCCATTTAACACTGTCTAGATCTACAATAAACACGAAAATTTGCTCTGTCGTTTACACCTATGAATGCAATAACACATTATTAAAAAGTGAAATATTATTTACTGAAGCAAGTTAAAAAACATCAGTCACAATCACTCTTCCTTTACGAAGATATTGCAAGAAATAGATGCTTTATCCTTATTTGACCTCTAATGGCATTTATGACCTCAAAAATGACCTTAACGGTCAAAAG
Organism: Hanleya hanleyi; assembly: GCA_036873755.1. Lineage (NCBI taxonomy): Eukaryota > Metazoa > Mollusca > Polyplacophora > Lepidopleurida > Hanleyidae > Hanleya > Hanleya hanleyi. The sequence goes on along the minus strand of JAVTVY010048491.1, from coordinate 7,769 downwards.
TGAGAATGTCATCCGGTCACATCGTAATATGCACACCATGTAGAGTTGATTAAGCCTGGATGACAGCTTTTAACACGCGATGCCATCAAACAGATTTCTAGCCATCTTTGGGTTGGGTGGCTGGTCTACTACTAGGTTTTATGGGTTATCATATGGAACACGGCACAGTCCATTTAACACTGTCTAGATCTACAATAAACACGAAAATTTGCTCTGTCGTTTACACCTATGAATGCAATAACACATTTTTAAAAAGTGAAATATTATTTACACCAGCGGCCCTCTAGCCTCTCCCAAAAGGATCGCAGCCCATTATGGATTAGTTGCGAAACTAGAAACTAAAACATCCTCAGAATGGGAATTATCTCTTTGTTGTTTTTCAAAGAATGTCGATTTTCGATTTTCAGCGATTCCCCGAGGTATCTACAAAGTTCGCTTATATACATTCGAACTAATCTCTCGTCAAAGAAGCTTGGTTAGAATAATTTAACAGTCCTGTGTTTTTTTCCTGTACCGTCTTATTCCAGTGAGTGAAGCAAGTCTTCATTAGTCGTGTGACTGGGTCGTTCGGTTCCATGATATAAATTGTGTTGTGGATTGTAATTCGCTTTCAACAGAAATGGGTTACTGAAGAGTGTGTAAGGTCTATTCAAGTCAAGTTTAACCTGGAGCGAACAGGATGCTATGCAGGGCAGTTAGTAATCAGTTTATACTATCAGTGTCATTACTTGATAAAGCTGGTATAGTATAAGTCTAATGTTAATCATAAATTACAACTGATAAATTCCTGGATGTCAACTGGACATCTACTGTTTACAATTAGATTGGTGGAGTTTCTATTCCGAGACTTCACTTGCTTATACAACCGACACTGAATCTATGAAAATGTTGACGTATAACTATATGTATCGACTCTAGATATAATGAGACACCATGAACTTACCTCCAAGATATGGAGCAGTGCAGGTAGTAACAGATCGATTGCAAATGCTTTGAAAACAGCGACAGGGAAACTCGGATTCCGTGAACGCTCAAGTTCATCTTCCCAGCATCTGTGTAAAAATGTTCAAATGTATAGATTTCGTTAGATTACGAGTCTTTAAGATGAATTAGAGCGATAAGCAAGATTCTCGCTGAAGACTGAAATCTGTATCATTGTCTTCATATGCATATTAAATGAACTCAATTTAATATGGATTCTAAATATCGAATACAATTTGGGAGGTCCACGTTATTTTCACCATAGGCGTCTACTCGCTTCAAACTTAGTATATTTCTAAAAAAAACTTCGAATATACATGATAAATGCGCGGAGTGTCCTGCATTACATGTGATTGGATAATCCAAGAAGTCGAATGAACTTCACCTGTTCTTTTTAGAACGACATCGAGTGACATCGCGCGAGGAGTGAATGCCATTAACGATACGAAAATATGATGTATCATATCGCTGATGTCCTTTTTGACTGCGCCGCAACTAGTTCAAATAGTTAGTTTGGATACTGCTCAGCCACTTTAAGCCAGTCGCCCATCTATTTGGCACAGGTATTAACATTTGACGCTATAAATAAGTAAATATGTCACTAACTTTGCATTAAGTTTGGCAATATGAAGATCTATTTAAAAATAGGATCAATTCAAAAACGGCGACATACTTTACGAGAGGAGTTGTTTATTGTGCAAGAAACTGAGAATAATGTATCATGTCGTTGTGAGTACAAATACATTTACCTAATCGCATTTAATTACCCTACACAAATAATTCAATACAATTTGGAAGTTATTAGAGACTTCATAAGGAGAATAAATTAGATGCTTCAAATACATTTGTGCAAATTTACTTTGCATACATACATTATTCCGATCCAACACACAAACTTCCCACTTGATAGCTCCAATCCTACCCCATTCCACCCCTCCAGATATATAATGCTAGGAATGTATCAAACTGTTTTTACAGTTTTACAGGGCTCGCCACAAGGTCGTATATTGGTTGCCTTAAAATCTTCACCTGTTCAATCTTCTCCATACTGTCGCACTGTCCTCTGTTTCTGGAATACTGGGTAAATCTCCCAGAGTAATAACCTTCCGATAGCCTTTCTGGAAGACAGGCAACACCCACCTGTGAACAGAGACTTAGCGATACAATAGTCTTACTGATATGTTTATACATTGATCTTATGTACCATTTCATTGAATGTTTCTATGTTGTAGGATATTTGCCAGGTAGGGTCGGGATAGACTTATTCGTTCAAAAAAAAAATAGATATATATATATATATCTATATATTTCGTAGAATATATACGGGCACCATGAAATGTTTCGTGAACTTCTGAACAAACATTTAAGGTCAGTCTCAAGTTAAACTTTCAAAGCCCCTAGAAAATTCTTTAGTTTTAGTTTAATCTCGGCCACAATAATATTCCTTTGGGACCTGCATATGGCGTATACATATCTCGCCTAGAAGCATTTGCTAGACCTTGTGTTAAAAGTGACGATTTTAATCAACGTCACAAAACATCATTGCAGAAACTTATGAAACAGGGCTATACCAACAAGCGCCTCCACTCATATTTTCTCAAATTTGGCGATGCATATCCCATGCTGAGAGCACAATACGAGCGTAGCTTGCATGATCTATGGCGTTGCGTTTTATTAACTTGTGTCTATTTCCGCTTAACTCTGCGCTAGGGGCCGTATGAACCCATGTGCTTCAAGATCCTCATGGTGCTCACATGAACAGCCACAATCAAAGCGTGCTGAGATACATCATTCTGTAGATGACGACTTTACAACGAATATCATATGGATTAAGAATACGAATCAGCGATACGGATTTGATATTTTTGGAACACCATGATGTCTTGCCGACATCACTGATAACCGTTGACCGCTTCTCACTTGCAGGAAACTAGCCTATGTGTATGTATACTATGATTGCTATTTTGAATTTTGAATATGGAATAGGTTTTTGGATTATGGACGCGGATATTCTTTAATGGACGACGGCTGAATTATAAATGACGGACAAGACGCTTGTAACAGAATGATAGTATTTGTAACTAAGCTCAGTGTTGCCAATATAGACACGAGCTAGTCATAAACGCGTTTCCTGTAGGGCTTTGCCCATCTCTATATGTATGTATAGCTATTAGGGTTGAGATGTAGCTTCCCGTATGAGCATTTCAGATAGAATTATTCCTGGATATCTAAAACAATGCCATGGCCTTGACTTTATTTTTATGCATATGATTATACAACTCTTGTAAATAGAAATCTACGTACTGAGGGTTGAAAACTCAGTTATATGCAGAATTCTAGTGATTTAGTCGCAATTTTGTGATATATCGCAGGACATTCATCTGCTTCAAAATATAAGCTTTCCTTGGGGATGTTGCTTGCACCGTTGTAACAAATGGAGCTATAATCAAGTTCTGAACGAACAAGTGATCGATATAAATGGAGAAGTGTTTGTTGATCTCCTCCCCGCTTATACTTTACAACTACCTTCAACAAACCAAGAGCTTTCGTGTGCTTGCTTCAAGCAATTTATATGTGATAAGAACGTTAATTAGTGATCAAACAATATTCCTAAGAATTTGACCTCTTTCACTACTTTGATCTCAGTTCCATTTAATGTAAGTACTGGATCTTTGTGATCGAAATACTTTCTGCAAAAGTGTATACATCTTGCCTTAGCCATTTTCTAGACACCATTTCAGAATTCTCTCAATATTGTGTATATATTTTCCACTACACGATATGGTGAAATCGTCTACGAACAGTGAACCATCAATTGATTTGTTCAAAATTGCAGCTAAACTGTTGATCATGATATTAAACAGAGTAGTAGCCCTGCGGGGCAACCTGATCCTGATCGAAATGGCCAGATATGGTTGTACCCAACCGAACCTGAAATTGTCTATCATTAAAACAGTTGGATATAAAAATGGGTAAACGGCCCTTCAATCCCATAGTATGAAGATCTTGTAGAATATGCTGTATTTCCATGTAGCAGCATAGGTTTTCTCTAAACAAAAGAAAATATAGAAACCATATGTTCATTTTTTCTTGACATAGCAATCTAATCTGACTAAATGGTCAATGGTACTTCTATTTTCATAGAAACTTGACTTGAATATCAGAAAGTTTCTTTTCGGTTTCTAGGTACCAATCAAGGCGAGTATTTATCATACGTTTCAATGTTTTACAGCTAGTCCGTGAAATCGAACGATAATTATTAGGGTCTGTATGGTTACGGCCAGGTTTTGGGACTGGTATAACAATGATATCATGCCAGTAGTAGTAGTATGATTTTTAATTTACACCTCATCACACGTAATCACAATAATAAAAATATATTACACATAAAACCATTACATGTGCCACTCTAATCAGAGTTATGAGAGATGATACAACAATGATAAAACACTCAATGATATAATAGCGCATTACGTCGTCTTAAGATAGGCCTATCACAGCAGCCTTTGGCAGAGCGTTTGACAATATCAGAATTTTGTAAAATGAAGTTCAACACTACGTCATCATTCTAATTTAAAATATCATGATGGTGGAAACGCTTCTGTCATCCAAAGTCTGTCGAATATATATAATAGGGTTTCTAGAGAAGATTCAAAAGTTGATAATGAATATTATCAGGGCCTGCAGCAGAATCGTTAGCTTACACGAGAGAAGCATGCAGTTCTTAAATTGTAAACAAATCGTTGTAGTCTTCATGGTTTTTGAACGAAAATTTGATTTCATTTTTCTTCTCTCTTTCTTGGAAACTTTGAAATTTGGGTACATAAACGAATAGTTTTTGGCAGGTGTTTCGCCTAGCTTATTTGCATTTCCTACTATGTCAGTTATCACCTGATATCCATCGTTGAGATGCTTAACATTGCACTTGAAGTTTCTTTTTATCATATTCCAAACATTTCTTACATGAGTATGTGTATTGATCTTAGAAACATAATTTTTCAAGAATCATGTTTGTTTTGTTTCATGGTTCTACGAGCTTTAGATCCAGTAATTCTGAGATCTGTTCAGAATTAGGATGTCGACGGACATACCGTTCAGCATTCTTCCTACATGTTCTTGCTTCTTTGCCGCCATCATTAAACCATGTTGTTTTAATATGTGCAACTACTGCTGATGTGGGTATGGTTTGGTTAGCAATTTCAATCAGCATATCTGAGAATAACTGTATAGGATCTGGGACATCAGCAAAAAAAAAAAAAAATGCTTGTAGTTTTTGTGAACGATTTTTTTTCAAATTCTGGCCAATTTGCTTCCTTAAAATTATATCTTATTAAAGGGGGTCATCAGGTGAATGTACAGATTTTTAAAGCAGTGGGAAAGGTCACCATGAACAGACCAGGTGAATTCTTCGAGGATAGGAAGTTCGCAAATTGAGATATCCAATGCCGAATAGGCTTCATGAGCTGAGGACAAGTGTGTATAAGAACCATCATTAAAAATACAAAAATAATTATTTGATATAAAATCTTAAATTGTACCCTTATAATTCTCTTCATTATCCAAGAGGATATTACGACTGTTAAAATCTCCCATCAATAAACAAGATGTTCACTCAGACGGAGACCACCAAAAGAAGGTATGTACACTGTGCACAATGTGAAAACTGAATTCAAGGTAATACGAACTGCTATGGCTTTTAACTCTGTCACGAAATCATCAGGACGTTTAAAGCATCAATTTTAATCAATATTGAAGAACCTCCTGAAGCCTTCCCATGCTCTCCTCGGGCGTAGGAATTATGATGTGTGTATTGGCGAAATTTAAATTTATCTGCTTTCTTCAGAAAGGCTCCATTAAGTCGAAAAGTTGACGGTTCATAATCCTGAGTCTTGATGTTCATTCAAATTTGACCAAATCCTCTGCAATTTCACTGAATGATGGTTGGTGACGGAGTCATTTTTAGTCTATAAAAAGAAATGACATACAAAACTTCCCAAGACAATAAATAGAAGATTAACTTGGCCATTAAGTACGTTTTATTTTGGATAATTCTTTCTGAGCTTTGTTTTCGTTTTCTCTCTCATCTGTCCCAACAAGACCTTTGGTTCGAAGGAGCCTCGCCTTCTTGCCGGCATCATTGAAAACTGTTTTCAATTGCAGGAAACCGCTTCTCTATTGCAGGAAACAAGCCTTTGTATATGTGTACTATGATTGTCTTTTTGAATTTGGTGCTAATACTGTTATATGGAATAGGCCTTTGGATTATGGACGCGGATATTCTCTAATGGACGACGGCTGAATTATGAATGACGGACCAGACGCTTGTCATTTCAAGGTACGTTCATTACACCCACTAAACTCATCATCAGAAAGTATAGGTGAATTGCTGGCAGGAGTGGAGGCAGCATCGTCTGCTGCAAGTATCTTCTTGGTTTCAACAGCTAAGGTTTTTCTCCTTTTCCATTTGTGGATTCGGGGTAGGTATTCTATTACAAGACTGTTCATAACTATCGACATCTGTGAACTCGTTTATTATTTCTTCACTTGGTGTAAAGTTCTACACTAGAGTTAATAGGATTAACGTATGGATCAGCAGATTGCATAGCTGTATCCTGATTTGATACATGACTGGCATCTGTCATGTCTGTATTGTGTAACTCAGACGAGGTAACATCTCTCTGAATCACCTGGGCTGGAGTCAATGTGATGTCACACTTTTGATAAGATCAGAATAGGACATCATTTGGCATGGCATTTACACTTTCATTGTCAGTTTGACTGTCAATGTAAATGTTATCTTCTGAACCACAATTTTCTTCTACCTCATCAAAGAGAGACGCGAAGCGGTTTGAGATTTTCTCGTTGCCTTTTGTTGAGTCTTTTTCCCTATGACTGATGCCATTTGTATTTACCTTAATGGGTTCGCCATCAGGTCCTACACGTTTCCAGAAGTCTTCAACTATACTCTGAAAATCTTTTAGCCGACATATATTTTCCGCTTGAGGGCCTCTACATAAAGATCTTCATGAACTGTTTCGAGGGTAATTGGGGAAGTACCCAATGAATCATTTTCTTTATTGCTATGTACAACATCTGTAGGTACATTTTTGACTTTCGGACAATGGTTTTTCAAATGTACTCCCTGACGACAAATTAGACATTACCTTTAAAAGGACATGTCGAGTTCATATCATCTTCTGATCTTCTGATGTAAATGACATCATATAAAGAATTTAGAACGTATTCACATGAGCACACCAGCTAGAGCGAAAATGGGTAAAAACAATGATTCAACTAGTGGTAGTTCGGTGAAAAATCAAATCGTCGATTAATTGGTGCTGAAATATATGTAAATTATCAAGATCCACAGCCTGACCATTTTGGGCTGTATTCCCTAACGAAAGCACTCTGACTGCAAGGAAATGGGGAAAAATCATACTCCAGTTTATTGCCCTTAAAACAGTCTCATTGACAGCTATAATGAATGAGGAGGTTAGATACATATGCATTATTGTATCATATTTCACCAGGGAGGTCTTCAGGGGTTGCATGGTTGTGTCGGTCATTCAAGTTTTAGATATAAAATCTTAAATAGTTTATCCTGCCTATGTTGCAGCATTATGTTTGATCAAATTCTGATAAAAGACTAAGCATTTTGAACATGCTTCATTCAGACCCTGACGGTGGCGGATTGTACTCTTGGTTGAATATTGCATTTAGGAGGATGTCGGAAACAACACGTCTTTGCCTTTGTATACGTATTACATTTATCCTCCTATAGCTAACCT